>CAXIVR010000516.1:0-18870 GCA_964035755.1 Teleogryllus oceanicus
GCTTCCGGGGTCAATGCCGATCGTCCCCACCACCACTGCAGCGCCTGTGAGCCCGCCACTGTAGACTCCTTCCTCCGCACCCCCGTGGTCCCCTCCCGGGCTTCGTACCCCCTCCCCCCTTTTGGGGCCCTTAAACGGACCGTATTGCCCACCCGCTTCCCGCCTTCCTCTACCTACTCCTGCCTCATCTTCCGGCTCTCCGTTCCTCGCATCGCCACCCACATTCCGTGTAACCGACTCTCTCCAATCAATCTGACCCCCTTCCTACGTTCCGTTTTCCCCATCTCCGTTTCCACGTACACCCCTGAACTCGTCTGGTCGCCTCCCTGTCCCCCCTGCCGCCTCCCAATGCCTCTCTCTGCCTCCCATGTCCCCGACACGACGCCTCCTGTGTCCCACACGTCTCCTCCCCTGTCCCATTCTCAAGGCCGCCCGTGGCTCTGCCTCCGACGCCTCCCATGCCCCCCTCCTCGTCCACCTCCAATCCCCACCTTTTCGCCTCCTCCGTCCCGCCTCGATTTCTCCCGTATCAACCTCCAAACCAACTCAGTTCCTCAGTTTCATTTTCTATGACCTCATCTCCTTACCGTTGACGCAACCACCTCACCTGCCCGTCCCCCCGGCCTCCCATCCATAGTCGGCGGATTCTCCGTCTCCCGTCCTCCGACCCCTGCCGTTCTCCTCCGTCAACCTGCCCGTTCCTGCTCGCTCCTCGGCATGGCCTCGGCCCCGGCCCCAAAGCGCAGCTTTGGCCGCCGTGCGGAATAATGCACGAAGGCGCTTTACTTTCGAAAAAGCTGCCGGCGGCTGTTAATGGATAAAAACGCGATTTGCGCCCTCCCGCTCGTGGCACGTTCCCCCTCTAAACCCTCCTTCCCCTTTTCCCGGTCGTGACGTCAGGCTGCCGCCGCCCTTTGGCTGTTAGCCTGCTCGTCGTCCTCTCCTCTACCACTGCACTGAATCGTAGGGTTCTGACTTCATACCGCCAATAGTTTTTCCAGTTGGAATCTGAGAATTTAAATAAACGCCACTTAGAAGTGTGGTTGAAACTATAGTATGGTTAATATTTTTGTGAACCAACTACGATATCAGGAGCGCTAGTCCCCAACTGAAACTTCTTAGTAAAGGAGGGCCTGATTTGCTTCTCCAAACACAACAATATTTGACAGAACCAAACAGCTGTGTCGCAGTCGGCCATTACCGCACCCTCTTAGATTGCTCAGGATCAATTGATGTAAGAGCAGTGTCTCTGATGCAGGATTTTAACCCCGACAGGATAGGATTTTGGGCACTAGCCATGGCTGGTCAAATTCAGCCGCTGTCTGGGAGAATCTAGAGGCCGGGCCCCCTAATCGGAAGTTTCCCTGGTTTCTCCCCTCAACGCAAGCGAATAGCGGAGCAACACCTAACAAACGGGCCAAGGAAACCGCGTCCGTTACTTCCTCTTTCCCTTTTTCTTCTCATCTCCTTCATTACCAACGTACACAACACGGCCCCATATGTCGGAGCTTTGAGCTTGTCCGGGTGGGCCGGTGCCTCTGATGGGAGCACTTGAGAAAAACCTCAAGGCACTTGTAGGTCCGCGCCGGATCTCATTTCTTTTAAACATCTTCATTAATGCAATCAAATAAATATATCTATTACTATACATTCATTATTTTCTTGAAAAGTGTCTTTGAGAATTACTAGAAAAAAATAATTATATATAATTATTGGGAACATTTTGTATTAAATTATCCAAAACGTGTCATATGTATTTCTTTGAATTTTCTTATTTTCTAAAAATTGAACTTCTACATAAAATTTGCAGAAACTTTCTATGCAAGAAACCAGGCTTTCTGGGCCACATATATCACTGTGATCGGTTGCTCGTCCTCCTCGTCAGTCCTCCTGCATCTGCTTCGCAGAATTTATACCTAGACAGAGAGCTCTTCTCAATCACTTAAAATGTTACTGGAATGGAAGGAAAATTGAGCTCAGGAAATAACTGCAGAGAAGGTGGCAATACACGTGCCATGAGGACACCCTATTCCGCGATTCGCGTTTGTCCTTCGCGCATAAATATTGGAGCAGTCCGAAGCGATCCTATCGAATCCAAATGTATTCGTGTTGATACATGTTTAATCATTGTATTAACCAAATGTATTGAAGTGTTGAACATTTGTTTCAAATATTAGCTTATGCTCATTTCCCAAAGGCTTTGATTTCAAATCCACCATAAGGTAGTTAATTCAGTCATTTCTTGCAGGTTTAGGGGGTCAGTTTGTGGGTTTCCCGTCAGTCTGATTGGCAATATTCCACTTGTCTGACTAGACAAGCGTTGTTCATACAAAGGGGTAATGGCACAAACGAAATCACAGGTCCATGCCTGGATATGACAGTAGAAGTAGATCCCACTTACAGGGGTTCGCAATCTACTCGTGAGTCAAATATTTGTAAGTCTAGATGGATAGTTATTGCATGGTGCTCTTGGCCGAGCACAATGTCAGATATACAAAGTGAGATTCAGAAAATAACTGCGCAAATAAGAAGTAAACAATGATATGACTGAATTAACAGACTTGAGTATTATTGTAATGAAGGTGAGGAGTATTTTCTGGAGGATAATCCACAACTTCTTTGTTCTTCTTCCACTTCAGTTTCTTCTCCCACTTCTCTTTCTTCTTCGTTTTCTTTCACTTCTTTCTTTTCACCTTTTTATCCGCCTCTGAGAGTCCGACAGTTTTGTAAATTCAGTTAACTGTTTTGCTAGTGCGTGATTTGTGCTCACTATTTTCTACAATTTTGCAGCGTTGTCAAATGTCTTCGATTTGATTTTTATTGTGATGGCCATGCCCGTAACTCCAAATTTTTAAACGAAAACTTTATTCAAATGTAACTGCTACAGTTCGCGTCGGACATGAGATTTTTATACCAGTCGATGCGTCTATGTAACATGCGATCAATATATGAACCATACCACGTCAAATCGCACAAAAAGATCAAACCTCTACCTTAATATTTTTTCTATTTATTTTATGGATCAAATAAGTTAACACGTATACCCACTCTCACAGAATATGGGCGATGCCTTGTGCGGCCAAATCTGGCTTTTCCACAGCTTGGACAACCATCGATGGACACTTGACCAATCCTGGCGTCGAGGTGTATCCGCTCTTATCATTGGCTTTTGCTCCAAGTTTCAGACACGTCCCCCTTCCTCCCCTTGAAGATTTTCTTCCTAGTTATCTCAACGGGGCGGGCAATTTCTGAGGTCAGTGACGCTGCCTCCAACGTGAGCAGGGGGTAACAGGAGAGGGAGGGGGTGAGAGGAAGTAAGAGGAGGTAACAGGAGAGAGCACAGAAACGAAACAGATTGGTGCGCGCGGGCGCGAGGATCACTCCGCCAATTGCACTGGACGTTGGCCCTGAACCCCGTGGACGCTGACGAACCAAGGGGCAGCGGGTCACGGGATGGGACTGTGACATTTTTTATCGAGTTCTTTACCATGAAAATTAATTCTAATTTATGGTATCTAATATTGTGAGAAATTTGTGGCAGATTAAATTAATAGTATTGAAAGTTTTGTTTCTTACAAACTATTTTAAAATGCTAATGTTCTAAAGCAAGGAACACAAATTATTACATAATCATTTTCGGGAAACACACAATATAATACATTTACATAATATAGACATTTCCTATCAAGCAAATTAAAATCACTGCAGGTGTCCCAAGTAGATTATCATTGCAAAATTGCTATTGTTATATTGTTTAGACTATTTGTAAAATTGATGCAATTTTATAGTGATAATCGGTGAAAAGACTAGGAACCTCTCATTAGAAATATTTCGAAAATATAATTCTCTTATTCTTCACATATTTTTCAAAAGTTACTATTTTTCTGTTACACTGCTGAGGATTATATCTATCTTCCCAGTATATTTATTTATTTATTTATTTATTTATTTATTTATTTATTTATTTATTTATTTATTTATTTATTTTTATTTATTTATTTATTTATTTATTTATTTGTTATTTATTTATTTATTTATTTATTTATTTAATTTGTTTATTTATTTATTTTATTTATTATTTATTTATTTATTTATTTAATTTGTTTATTTATTTATTTATTTATTTATTTATTTATTTGTTATTTATTTATTTAAAAGGTAATATACAGGCAACAGTACAAATCTGATATGGCTGAATAAGCTGCTATAATTAATTATTTTCAACATATCACATTGCATATATTAATAGCAAAATTGTAATAATTGATATCTTTAATAAATAGCTAATAATATAAACACAAATTTTAATTCTTTTAATTTGTGAAATCTACACTAAGTTAAATATTTTCTTAAATATTTTGAATAACCACAGTAAAAACGAATAAATTTGAAAACCTTAAAATCTTACGAATCAATGTAATTTTCTTAAAACGAGGGTTAAGAAAGAAACAAAACTTGTTTGAATAAACTTAAAGAGATTGAGATTAGTTAAAAATTTCAATTCGGACAATTTTCAATTAAAATATTTAAGGAACACATGTTCGAATCGTATTATCTTTCCAATTTATTTAGGTTTTGTATGACCCAAGAAACAGTTTCTGGAGTGTTTAGTTCGATTCAAAGCTCTCTCGCAATTCAAACATCCGAAACCTTGACACGTTATCAATATTGAAGTAAGAACGGTTTTTATTACAGAAACACACGTCCTTGTTTTAATGATTAATTGTGAAATAATTTTAGCCATTGTATAGATATACGATGAAAATAATTTGTGCTCATAAGATCCCAATACTTGAATGCATATCGAACCTGAAAATACATTTGGTTTTAGATCAACATGGAAAACACAAGAGATTCATGAGATCACAAGTTCTCAAATCTGAAAACTAAACTACATCTTTATTATTTTCGAAATGAAATTTCAACTTCTTTAATAATATAAAGAACTGTATTGTGCTCAAATATCTTGTCAATTACATAGTGAATATTATTCGCAAATTTTCTGAAAATTTGTATAAAAGTCAGTTAAAATATTTTTATTAATTACAAGATTAAAAGAGTAAAAACAGTAAAAATGACTAATTTTAAAATGAAATAAATGACAAAGACAGTAGTTACATCAAAACGCAAATTAGTTATAAAAGGCATGTTAAAAATCATCCCCTTCACGCATATTAGATTTATAAATCCATAGCTAGAAAGTTTAAAGAGTTTGGAGGACAGTAGCCAGCATCTCCTCCATAGTCAACAAGCTAAGCCTTCTTCGGCTCTTTCATTATCGCAATGCACAGGAGCATGCTTACAGAAGTCTGTTCTTCATTTCTGGGGATAGGGGGGGTAACTGCACGAGATGTCCGTGCGAGAAGTGGCAGTGCCGATCCAAGGTGAATAACAATTCTTGCCTCGGGCTTAGAGCCACGGGATGACCAGACAAGGGTCTTATGATCCTTGTGAGTTTGAAAGAGTTCTGCACTCTGTTTGCACTCAAAATGCAACGTTGGATAAAATCTTGGTAGTAAGAGTAGATATTACCATTAAGATGTCTTTCTGGCTTCCTCGAGGCCAACTTTACTACCTAGTCAGAGGTTTCATTTCCACTTATCCCCACGTGGCCAGGGACACAGGAAAAACGTAATTCAAATGATGGAGAATTAAGCGATATCTTCCGATGTATTTGGTGTTGGATATATGATGTCAAAGGTTTACTAGGAGAGAGAGGAAATGGACGACAAGGCCAGCTTCCTGGGTTCGAAGGGCCGCGGTTCCGCCTGGACATAGATGTGTGTCGTGATGTCCTTACGTATTCTCCTACAGAAAACCCCAAACATAAAAAATCACAGTGGTCGATATGACCTAGTAGTTAAAAAAGACATTAAAAATATAATAAAAACAACAACTTCCAGTTGTCAAAGAAAATTTCACATATTGGAATTGGACTTTCAATAATCGTTGCCTAATAAAACCTAGAACTTTATTTCCCTGGCAAAATAGTATTATAAAACGGAAATTTATTTAATCAAAAATTAAATTTTTCATATATGGTCAGCTAATTCGATTATTATTTATAACTTAATATTCATTCTCTCAGAGATTTCTACAATATTGCAATGATATTCATTGTAGCCAATACATATTTTATTCACACTTTCTCTATTTCGTTGGTAAATAAACATATTTATTAAACTGAGTACCACTGAATTTAATAATGTTCTTTCATTACAATATTTCCATAGTTTTTTAGCTGAGAACAGTGACGGAAAATAATTGGCCTAATATTGAGTTAAGACTTTATTAAATATTTTACGTATTTTACATTCTCGAATGCGCAGCATACTAAGAAACAATGATATCAAGTAAAAATGGTATTTAGGTTTTGAAGGAAAATTCGGCTTTGAAATCACGAACTCCAAAAAATTTTCCAAAAGACTCTGCGAACATGTATTTATTTTAGACTCGTTGTAGGAAAGGACGTGTACGCATGGTACCGCAAAAAATTAAAACATTACTGACTTCTAAATCAATGTATTCTTTTCAAATTTGATATTATACTAGCAAGTTCATTGGGATTCTGAATCAATGAGAATCCAATATTTCTGGAGGATGTACATTATGCTCATATTGCATTTTGATATTGATTCAGTGGTGAGGTGTAGTTGACATTTATATAATTGATTATTGAAGGCGTTGTCATTGTCACAATATTATTTATTTAAAATAGCAGCTTCGATGGCTTACATCATCATCAGTTTTCTATGCAGCCATTGATGATGATGGCTAAGCCATCGAAAGCTGCTATTTGAAATAAATAATATTGTTGACTAATGTACTGCCTTAATAATTCCAATCATTATTAAACTTTCTGAAAAGAACTCTTTCTTTTTACTTTACCTCTCATTAGATACACTATAGTTATTACAAATGTAGTAAATGTCACCTTTATTAATATCTCTGGATTTTCAACTTAAATTACTAACTGTTTCAAATTTCTAATGAACTCTTTACTCTTCTTCTCGGTATAACTAATTCTACAAATGAAGTTATAAAAAATTGTATAAATGTTTTCCAAATTTAGAAAATTGCTTTGCAGTGAAAGCATACAAATTTTCCTTGAAGGCGTAATCTAATTTTCTCATATATTGACTACTTTCTTCTTAAAGAGTAGAGAAGTTACGTAATGCTACGAAAAAACGGCGAATTGTCTGCAGAAAAACGCATATTACACGGCCCTTTGATGAAAAAATGGATAAATCCACTTCTAAATTTAGAAAAAATCCTCCAAATCGTGGTGTAGCCAGAATCCATGTTTTGTGGGTGGTTGATAGAAAATCGACTGACGGTAAAATGTCATCCGTCCGTCCCTGAACAACGCTAGCGGCTAAACCGTTCATCGATTTTCACCAAAATTGATACTCCCAATCGATCTGGCTGATGTCGTAGCGCCTTGAATTTGAAACCGATATTCAATTAGGGGGGAGGGTACTTTACATGAAGCCCCTGGGAAATTTTTCAAATGTTCTAACAAATGGCTCCATAATTTTTATTACATTTATGGTTGGATATGAAGTGCATTTAAGAGAATATTGCTGGTCTCATGTTCGTTGAAAACAGATTTTCGTAAGTATTCCTACAAGTAAAATATTGAAATTTGAGATTTTCCCTTCATGAAACTTTATCCTTAAAAGATAAGATTTTAAATAAGATCATGTGCAATTTTTCAGAAACTTTTAGAATTTCCGCATAAGTTTCGTGAAAATACGGTGAGAAAGTACGCTGTTTTAGCATCACTAGTATTCTTTAAAACTGTCCTACTTCTAGACATTAGCTCTTCTCGAATAATTGCAAGTCCTTTCTAGTTTTGATATCTGCAATGTGGTACTGAAGTATGCATGAAGAAAAGTAAAATATTGTACTTTCTTCTATAGAAAAGTTCGATTCTATTAAATTATAATTATATATATTAATATATTTATTATTCCTATATTATACATTTTATATTATATTATATATCTCAATATATTTAAACTTAAAAGGATTGACCTCTGAAACGAAAAAAATATATACTGAAACGATTATGTTCTATTTAGCATAGGTTTTATTATATTTAACTACTTTTCTAAGTGGCAACTGAAACACAAATCGCTTTAGCGAATGGTTAACGTCATAGGTACGCATGGGCTTGCTAACGTTGTGAGTTTGAATCCAGAGTGATTTTTTCTTCTGTTACGTGTGATTTCAGTAGTAATAGTCCAATATTTTGTAATTAATATTAATTTTTGAAAGACTTAGGGGCCTAAAAGGACGTTTTGTCGTCCATCAGTACGACGACTAGAAGCCTCGTTCTGTACCATCTGACGAGGCGCTGGTGGATCCTTTTCGAGGAACTCTATATATTTTGAAAATTGAAAAAGTTAATTTTCAAAACTACAAAATTGAAAATAGAGATCTTACTGGTTGAAAACTCTTTTCCCAATTCATGTAATAGTATAATATTGCGGAAGTGACATTAGAGAAGAAAGTATGTGCTGTTGTAGTACAATTACTTCGTTATTTACATTATAAGCATTATAATTTCTTTAGAAGCAATCAATCAACTGTTTGCTGATAATTAAAATATTGTTAGCATTATATCATTCAAGTTTAGGTTACAAGTTTTACGAATAACAGAATGCAAATTTGTCGGAAATTCTCTTAGTTGTGTTAATTGGTTTAAAATCACATAGTTACTTGTAATACTACGCGGTTCTGTATTTCAGACTGGTGTTTCAGACGAGTTACAGTTCAGTCTTATCGCTAATGTGGAGATCACCTTGAAGATATGGAGGGCAAGATGCAGTTCTAGCAGGATAGAAGCTACTTCAGAGCCCTACACAAAGACATTCTGAATCGAAATATTTCTAACTAGAATCAACTATAGAATAATATCGCTGATGATTCCACATTCTTATCAAGAATGTGAGTTTGCTGTAACCTGAAGTAAATGTTGTATATCATAAGAACAATAAATTTCAAGATAGAATTCATTCTACAACACCCTCATCGGTGCTGTAAGGTACCTCTGTGATAGCTCCGTGGATTAAACCGTAGTAGATAGAGAATGGACGCCAGATCAAATCCTGCGAATATGTATTTTTTACCTGATGCCTGGAACACATTAATCACTATCATCACGAGAGACATTCCAAATTCTTGCAAGGAGGAACAAACTTGTTTTGTAAACGATAATGTGATTATATTAAGATGTGTGCTGGTATCTTGTATTTCAAGCAATGTGACAAACGAAATTTGGAAGAGATAGCTCAAATATTAAAGTGTCTCAATTGCAATATCATTATCATATTTTTATGTAATCGTTAGAATAATATGAAAAGTCTGTTTCAAGTTGTATAATCACTAGTAATTTACATATTTAACAGTTCTAGAGATAATGAATCCTTAACAAGTCTGTGGATTATTATAAAATTTTGCAATAAAGGTAATTTCTTCTTCTTTATTAATTGAGAAAGGAATATGTCTTTTACAGTTTAACAAAGTTCCTTAGAGACTATTACAGAACTCATTAAAATTACTATTTTGTGTTTGTGCCTTTGTATAAATGCTAACAGAATGCATCCTTAATTGTTTGTAACAATTGATAATTTTATTTATTTATGGTCTTCTTAAAATTTTTAATGTAAGTCTTCGGTAGGTGAGCACATTTCAAAATATGAACTCCAAAACATAATAAGTACAGATTTGACGTGGTCATAAGAAATCAATTTTTTATTATTTTCTCCATTTTAAATGAACAATGTTTTGATACGGCTTATCTTTGTGCAGGGTAGACTGAGACTAAGTGGTGAGCATTCAATCAGTCCCAATTTTCACAAAGAAAATAAGGAATTTTAATTATTTAGTTATATCCAATGATTATTCGCCATGCTTGTGTAGGTGATCCAATGCACAAATCACTGTCATTTAGTCTCAATATAGGAAAAACAAGGAGGTGCGAATTTCGGATCTCAAAATTTCTGGGATAAAGTCGTTCTTTTAAATCTAAATATTAAATTAATTATAAAATTCATAAATATAACGAGTTAGATAAATTAATATATTATCATGTATTTTAAAACATCAGTTGCCTAATATTGGATTTTCCAGAAATTGTACTGCTTGAGAACGAATATGTTTAGAGAATATGATTTTTATTAGTCTTAAATGTTACTCTCAGAGAAATGGAGAAATTACAGAACAAATATTTCGTATTCGTAGATATATTAAGGCTTGCTAGATTACTAAAGACCAATAATCTCTCTTAGCTGAAATCGTTTGACACCGGGTTTTAAATGGAGGTTTTGAGGATCGAGTTCTGCGATGCCTTTTTCTTCTGTTCCGCGTTCTGTTTTACCTAAGTCTGAGAATTAAAAGATAAGAATGTTGAGGAAATACTGTATTTATTATTGCTTATAAGATCTTTGCTGAACTTTTATACTATATAATGTGTAATTAGTTTGATCCTTTGATACAAATATTTATACAAATGTGTACTTATTTATATTTAGTTAGTAAGATTAACTAACCTCGCTTGGAATTAAGATAGTGAACGGTTTGACATACATTTGCATTCACTTCCAAAAACGTTGTCACAACTCTGTCACTTTTTATGGGAAATGAAGTATGAGGAAATGTTTATCCGTTCGTTAGTGATATCCATGATTGTGACCTGATAACCGTATTAATTGAGTACTAAAGATGTAATTCCTTCGGACAGGAATCAAACCGCATCGTTCGATTTACGACCAGTTGCTCTGACCACTGAGCTTCGAAAAAATGCAGTTTTACAGTTATTCTGGGCTCGTGTATTCCCACGCATTTTATATTTGTCACCACTTTGTCATGATTTACGTATGTCAAGTATGAGGGAAGGTTTGAACCTTTAAGTAATTGATATCGAAGTGGTGACCTTTACTCAACGTTGTGCGCAGATTTGAACAAATTACTCGTTTTTTCTTGTAATATAAATACATTCATATTTTGCAATATGGATCATTTATATAAAAATAAATCCACCTTGAAATGACAGTCAGTAATGCAGAAACTCTCAGTACTTTTTTGTATCTCATTTTTAGAACTGCTGTAATAAACTTAGATGGATTTTGAACTATGATAATTCGACATCTCAGCACAAAACAATACTTACACTCTTCGTTTTACTTTCTCGTATACGCAGTATATACGGAGTATTATACGTATGTAGAAAATTTATGATGTCAGCGGAAAATCGATTTCGCGATTTCAACGTAATACACGTTTGGAGTCCCCTGATACCGAAAAAGTGGTTTCTTCAAAACGTCCGTCCGTCTAGAACTACACGTACGATCCTTTCAAATTGAAGAAACCCTTGTTCTTCTGGCTGTTGTTGAAGCTTTGAATTTTGAAAATCTTTGAAATTTGGGGTACTTTACATGAAACCTTTCGGGCATTTTCAAAATTTTCTCACAAACGGCTTCATATTTTTTCTTTAAATTTCTTGTAAGAATAGAATAAAATACACTTAGAAAGAAGACATAGGTCCAATTTTCCCGGATAACTCTGAATTTTTGAAAATTTCAAAAATTTGAATTTTTTGGGACGTCTACAACAACTACTAAATTGAAAACAGAGATTTTTTAAAATGAAATTTGTTTTCCATACATCGTTCTTGCATAACGGTCATGTAGGCTTTTTTGAAATATTGGTATTTTTCGTGCAAAAGTGAGAGCAAAATTTCAATTTTAAAAAGGTTTAAAAATACTGGTTCGGAATACAAGAGTTCAGGTCCTGGCCTGTTCATGCAATTTTTTATGTTTGAAAATGTGTGAGATTTTAATTAAAACTTTTCCTTTTCAATAATTTAAGGTATGTATTTGTGGTCGTCGTTTGAGAGTTTTAAAAAACCAATGGAGTGGTAATAGTGTAACATTTGTAATTTATTAAGCAAACATTACCAATAACACGAGAAACTAAGAGCTGATTTTTATTGAAATGTGAGTAGGTGAACAAAAAGATAATAACTGCGTAATGATAGGGATTTTTCTTGGTCAATACATGTTTCTTAGATTATAATAATTACTTGCAGCAAATGAATTTTGAATGTCGGACCGTGTCGAAACTTGTCTGCTACATTTTGCTCAACGTTATCACGTCTAATAATCTCACCTTGGACCGAGGCGATAAGGGCTGAGCGTCTGGCTAGAACGAGCGTCTGGTAGCAAGAATTACATAGTACTGAACTGAAACATTCTTGAGTAGAATTAACTATTTTATAGTGTCAGGTAGATTTCTTTGCTTTCTTATTGTCTCCTAGAGGTAATTTATTTAATATTTAAATTGCAGAAGTGCGGAAAAGCAATGAGTTTGAAGACAAATTCGTAAGATTCTTAATTAAGTACACGGATATGCGTACGTATGTCTGTGTTGGTAGCGCAATCGCTTAGGTGCGTGGCTTTACAATAGAGGAACGCGTGTTCAAATCCGGCAGTGTATCAGCGGTTTTTTAATTGACGAGCAATAAAAATCAATTCCCAATAACGATGTCGAGAATATTCTAAACATTCCTCTCCTTTGCAAGCAGATACCATTACAAAACTGCGGAAAGAATTTGACGTACTTTCGATTACTGGTCGTTTCAGATCATTCACTCTCCATATTTTCCTCTTCATAGGCCGTTTTGGTTTTACATTAGTACGTTCGTTTCTTCCCAATCCCTAATACGAGTATTACGTCCTTTGTAATTAATGTTATTTGTGTCTCTCTGCCCTTTGTCAAGTTCTCTAGCTGAAATGTTTTCTTAGTTTGAAACTTCACTATCTACTACCAAAATATGAAGAACTAGAGGTGCAAAACTAAAAGGTTGCTAATGGCACAGACTTTCTTGTAGCAAATGTTTCTAATTTCCTTTGTGTGGACTGGTTTTAAGGTTTTGCTCCATTCTCTTGCCAGCTGCCATCTATCGCCGCACAAGATACATTTTTTTGACATTTTCGTAACTTTTCGGTTCCAAATAGTAGAACCGAAATATTATTTCTAGAATATTAAAGAAGGCTAAAATCTTGTCCTAAAGAGCTATTTTCATGGAAAAATTTGGAGCCGTTGTTAAGAAAATAGCGTTAAGCGTTACTATAAAGCAAAATTTGAAGCTCTTTTGCACAGGAATCATTGAGTTTCAAAAACTTCATTTAAAGTCATTTGACACTTCTACTCACACATTTCAATAATGTATACAAATCTATTTAAATGTGCATATTAATGGCGTGAGAATATTTCATAAAATTACATTTGTGTAAATTTTGAAAAACTAAAGAATGCAACAAAATGAACTTTACGTCATATTAAACATGCAATTTAGCACTTACCATTGGAAAAATTTAAGAAAATATTTGGAGCCATTTTTGAAAATGGCGTTGTACGTTTCTGAAAATGCGGAATTGTGAGGTCATTTTACAAAACATTTGAGATTTCGAGAAACTTTATCTGACATTATTTGAAGCACACATACAAGTATGTGAAGAAAGTACCTCTAATGTAAATATTACAATATGAGAGACAAGCCCAAAAAATAAATTTTGAAAAAACAAAAGAAATAGAGCAATGTGCGTTTATGTCATCGGATAGAGTGCATCTAGTTAGTGCCTAGCAAAAATTTAAAGAAAAATTTGAGCCGTTTTGAGAAAATCTTGTTTATGCACATTTTTAAAATTGCAAATATTGCACGTCATATTGTGCGAAATCTACTAAAACTTTCAAAACATTTAGATGACCTAATTAAAAGAACCAATTACGAGCAACATATTTCATTTGAAGGAAAATCTCTATCTTTAATTTCTTAGTTGTAGGAAGACCTTGAAAAATATTCAAACTTTCGCAATTTTTGAAACTTCTGTTAACCGTGAAAATCGGACCTAGTCTACCTTTATAACTGTATTTTACTCTATTCTTACAAGAAATTTAAAGAAAAATTTGGCGTTTTGAGTTTGAAAATGTCCGGTGCGTGAAATAAAGTCCCCAAAATATAATAATTGTTTTCAAAATCGGGAGCTTCAGCTCAGGCAAAAACGACCTGGGTTTCTTCAATTTGAAAGATCGTATGCATGCTTTAGGCGCTAGCGTAGTTCAATACACCAGACGGACAGACAGGTCGCTTTGCTTCCAATTAGGTTTTCGGCATCAATGTGTCACAATACTGGGTTTCTGGCTACACCACGTGTGAAGACTTTTTCTTAATTTAGCAATTGGTTTGATTCAATTTTCGTCACCAGAGCGCAATTGACTTTTGCTCGAAATTCGCGTTTTTCGCGAGCATTACATAACTTTTCTATACTACGTATATTACTCTGTATACGTACGTATACGAGATAATAATGTAAAGGTTTGTTAACATGCGTTACGTAGATACATTTTAAGGAATGGTTAGTGATGAAGTTGAATGATTGAAAAATAATTCTTGTTTTAAAACCATGTATTTATATAATAAATATTTGATTATCAGTTGATGTAAATATGTTTATCATGCCCATTTGTGAACATTCTGAAAGGCTACATTGTTGTGAATGATATTGATTAATAAACAAGCCTATAATTAAATATTCTTCTCAATCATTCATTCAAGAGTATTCTACAACTATTCTACAAAACTCTCCCAACCGCGGATCCAAAAGACAAGAATTAGGGTCACGTGACCTCTCTTGATCCTAGAAAATATATATTTATCTCTCTAATGAACTCGTGGTAAACTAGTAATGAAGATGAAGATGAAGATCTTTATTTAGATAATAATATTTCATCAGAAAAGATAATTAACCCTTAACTTGACGTTGAACTATTTGTAATTATTTTAGGAGACACCAATAAGCCATGCAAGACAGGTTAAAACAAAATGTTGAAAGGTTTGTTTAGTCCATCATCCAAATAACTACAAATGTTGGTGGTTATCGTTTAAAACTTCGAGAACGGCTGCATAAGCTTTTGACTTCATACATAAGGATTTCCCGCTTTTTGGAGTCAGGGTCACTTGAGAAATAAGTAGAGATAATAATTTGTTTGTATCTGTAATATTTAATCCAGTAATTAATACAAACATAAAAATGGAATTCAAAATAAATAATGAAAGTCAAGATACATGGTTGTAGGGAAATATCGATATGATAGGAACAGAAATAGGTATATTTCGAGTAGTGAAGGAATTTAAAGATCTTAGAGTGACTATTACAGCAGGTGGATCTAATAATAATGACTTTATTGAAAAATAAACAAGGGAAGGCCGATTATTAGTAGACTTCATAATATTTTATGATATAAGAATATTCGAAAGAATACTAAGAGACAAATATACAAGACAATGGTAGAGAGCTGTGTTACGTATGGATCAGAAATTTGGTTAAAATGATGCAATAAACTCTGGGTTAAATGCCATGAAATGAATTTTGGAGACGATGTTGTCAGGATACTGTTTGATAGAATACCAAACGAAGAATTAGACAGATAATGAAGATTGAGAGACAAGTGATCGAAATTTAAAATCAAAACAACTCAATGGTATAGTATCTAATGAGAATGCATTCTGACAGAATATCAAAATTATTTTTGAGTGGATCCCTTTCGAAAGAAGAAAACGAGGAAGGCCAAGAAATCTTGTATCATCGATTCGACAATGACGAGCACAAGGATGAGGAAGATGCCTGATGGAATAAAAACATTAGCGTGTAGAGTGCGAAAACGATCATTAGAACTGTAAAATACTCGCTTAAGAATTAATAATAATTACCTTAAACCCGAAGTGGAAAAAACTGGATGAAGAAGCTTTCTATTATGTGCTGGCACAAGTAAGCGCGCTAACAGATCTTGCCGGAATTCCAAACCAAAAGCAAAGTTACGTTCTTATTTGAAAGATTAAATGAAAGCAAGAAATTGGATTATTTTTCTAGAGTGAAGTCCTTTAGATAACAAATGTCAGATATTACTGTATTTGATATTTATAATATTTGTAAACTTTGTCTAATTATCGGCATGATCGCTTTTCAATGGAACAACTATTCTTCCGAATTTATAGGTCGAAATGTAAATGTAGTATTTAGGTAAAAGAGATTATTGAATTATGTTTTCGAAAATTTACGGACTGAAGTAAAAGAGAAAACTATAACAAATAGTAAATTCACATTTCTTGTATGTTGCACAATGAATAGTGTCAATTCCGCAATTAAATATGTGGGTCGCTTTGCCTAGAAATCTTTCCTTTAGCTGCGATAACATAATTCAGGAAAGTGTACAGCATTTTATCGAGAATGACAGAAAATATAATTACAATAGCTAGTAGGACTTCTAATGCAGTATTCCAAAGGCAGATTTTTTTAAAAACTCCAGACATTTGTTCATCATTTCTCTCTCATGGTATGCAACATGTATTCTCAAGTTAATGGTGAAATATTTAGTATCACTTTCGGAATCCTAACACTTAAGCTAAAAGGAACGCAATGGTGACCCTGAAGATTTGGTTACGAACCCAACAGCTATGCGCAGATTTTCCTTCTTCCCGACCTTGCATTAAAGTGGTCGCAAAGTGGTCGCAAGTGGTCGAAGAGTGCGACTAAATGTGAATGAATTATGAATTTGAGGTCATTGTGTTATTATTTAGATTTTCTTTGTAAAATCGTCTTTGCGTGAGATATACTGTATACGAACACAAACTATCATTCAATAGGCAGTACAAGTTAAAGCGTTACATTATAATACAGTAGCAGTCCGTTTCAACAATAATAAATATTTTAGATATAATTAAAATTCAACCTAAATTGGCAATTTTTATAAAATGTAAAAAATGTATGAAAATAGACAAAATTCTATTTTGCAACAATACTTTTACAGAAGAGGATATCTATTCATTTTCGAACGATTATCGTGATACAGATTTCCGAAGTTTGACAAAATTTTGAAACATTATTAACAATTACAATTTTGAAATAATTGATGACATGAGAATCTCTAGTGATTCTTAATGGATTAGCGAAAACAGTGTTTGCATAAGGTCTGCTTATCTAGAAGAAGTGGTTAACATTCCATGACGTGTAAAAACTTTGTGTGCATTGCTCGTCTCTCGAAAATAAAATAACGTAACGTAAAAATATAATTGCTATAATAATATAAATATATTAATTTCATTGCGTTGGATTGGAAATCATACATAAATTCATATGTAGTCATATATTGATGTGTGTGTGTGTGTGTGTGTGTGTGTGTGTGTGAGTGTTCCTCCAAAGTTCACGCAATAGACAAAAGCTGGTGTTTCTACCTTTGCAAACATTAAGATATAAAAATGTTATATCAGAGTCTTGTTTTTGATTCTTAAGCAAAAATCCTCAAAGACTAGGTATCACATATGATTTTTAATAGTTGCGGTAAAGAACTCCATGTAAAATGCAATCACCCTAACGTTATATTGAAGAAGTAATTAATTGTGATCCCCAAAACAAAAGATCAAAAATCATTCATTTGCTTACAGATGCACCTATCAATCATAATGTCTGTAGTAGAAAACTTGCATTGTGGCTAAATGAACTTTAAACACTTTTACTTTATTTAGTATTTTACATATCAAAACTATTTTATTACAATATTAATGTTCGGGACCATATAGTATTTTTTAATTCGGTCATCTGAGAAATTGATGATGAAGTATTTCACAACTGAAAGCTGCTATCTCGAGACGATGTTTTGCAACTGACTATAAAACGTATTTCTTTAAGTTATTAGTTTTTCTAATAAAATAACTAGGTTAGACAATGCATACAATGCAAATTATTTGCATTTTATATTAAATATTACAATAATAAACGACGAAATGTAGACATGGAGCTTAATACTCGTTGTCCAGTGTTATTTTTGCCTAAACACGTTTTATAACAGTTTTAAATATGGTTTTACTGGAAATTGCATGACTTTATTTATGTAATTAAATGTATATACAAAAATTTATGTAAAACTGTTGGTTGATTTAATATTTATATTCAAATATTTACTATAATATAAGTCGCGATCACCGCCATTTTGTGATGTTCAGATGAATAGTCCGCCTCCTCGAAATGAAGCTAAAGCGGATTGGTCAGCTCGATCCCGAAGGGCGGGGCAGGGTCGGAAACTCTGAGTAAGTTCGGCTCAGGACATGCCCATTTTTGTGCAAGAGGTACATTTTTATTTTATTTTCTCTAATTTTATTATTTTCGGAAATATTGCATAATGAAATTTGCTAAAAAAACGTTCATCGCTAACTTAAAAATATAACATATTTGAGTACATTAACTGTAGAAATTACGTTCAAATTCTATCCGAAACTTGAAATCATGTTTAATTTTGAGAATTTACAAAATAGTTAATTTTCTGAACTTTGAGTTTTTTCATTTTAAAATTTTGAAAATTGCATATTTTTGTAACTTCGATAAGTTAAAAATTTAAAAAATATAAACGTACTAGAGTACTGTTAAGAACTCCAGCAAAAATCAAAGTGGGATCTTCGTAACTTTAAAGAATATTAATTTTTTACCATCCAGTGTGTAGTAGATTGCTGCAACTGACACTTCTGCGTAACTGGCCGTCGGTTTCTTTGGATGAAGGGGTAGTTTAAATACTTCTTTAAGAAGGAACCGTAAATAAAAAACGAAACCGTAAATCACCGTAACCCAATATGAGCCGTAACCGTAATCAACCGTAAAAAACTGTAAACCAATATCAGATGTTTCAAATTGGTTTGGAAATAAAAAATTAATAGTAAATGAAAAGAAAACGGTTTAATGTAGTTTTCCATTTCAAATAAACAATTCAGTGCCCCATTGAAAATGAATGTTGTACCATTGACTGATGTTAGGG
>CAXIVR010000517.1:0-32600 GCA_964035755.1 Teleogryllus oceanicus
TTAAAAATTTTTTTAATTTTCAAAAGTACACTGATGTGAACAACAGTCGATTTCTGCCTGTAGACCTCTACGGGCGCAGCGTAATGCATTACGCTGCGGCGTTCAACGACGTAGAAGGGATCGTTTTTGTCTCACCCGCGGCGATAACGTGAACAGACGGGGCAATTCTTGTAAAACAGCACAATCTATAATTATGAGAAACTGGTAGAATAAGAATATAGGGGAAAAAATACCGCCTAAAAATAAAACTTACTTTTTAATTTTTTTTCCTCAAACCGTTGCCACTCTTCGTCAAATCGGCGAAGACGCACGATCGGACGCCACAATCGAACGAGTGCCGCCGCCGGCGGTGGTGGTGATGCCACCGTAGTAGTAGCGGTGCTACTACAACGTGGCGGCGGTGATGGCACCATAGTAGTAGCATCGCTACTACAACGGGGCGGCGGCGGTGGTGATGCCACCGTAGGCTTAATGTCGACTGGGTGGTGGTGGTGGTGGTGCTGCCACCGTAGTAGTAGCGGTGCTACTACAACGTGGCGGCGGTGATCGCACCATAGTAGTAGCATCGCTACTACAACGGGGCGGCGGCGGTGGTGATGACACCGGCGGCATCGGCGTGCGTTGCCCTCCGGTTGCGGCGGCGGCGGCGGGGGCGTCCCGTGGTGGCGTCCCGTCTCCAAAAATCTGACAACCCTTCGGGAATAAAAGTCCAAGGGCACGTCCACCGCACAATGTCTCGGTACACGAAAACAAATCTCGCAATTCGGTGGGCAATTGCACCAAACATCGTTTAGGAAGAACAACTCTTCCGGCCTACGGCCAAGCACGTCCACCACGTTTCGATCGGCACCAATTAAACAAGAGGAAATTAAATGCTGCACTCGCTTTAGATCGGTATGCGTAGTGCAATGCAGTTTTTCGATAATTATCTTGTCTGTTCACGTTATCTCCTCGGGTGAGGCAAAAAATCACCCCTTCAACGTCGTTGAATGCCGCAGCGTAATGTATTACGCTGCGACCGTAGCGGTCTACAGGCAGAAATCGACTGTTGTTCACATCGGCATATTGTCGAAAATGAAAAACATTTTCACCAGCCATTTTTAGAAATCAAGAGAAAAAAACGCGTCTGTCTTTCCAAACAGCGAAAAGTAGACTGCAAAAATCGCTCGCGCGCGTGAGCGATATCAACCTCAAGGCGCCGAACCGCAACATCCTGTTGTGATCATTAGCCCCAGGGGCCGGCGAATCAACCGCAACGTCCACATACTTTGTCGCCCCGGGCCCCGGCCCCCGCAACATCCTGTTGTGATTTAAACACAGCGGGGCAAGCGGCATGTTTTTGCAGTGCACTTCACGGTTAATTTTTTGGGGGTTTTTTCGGTGCTGGGGAGGCCTCGAGTGATTAAAGGGGTTTTTTATGGAGAACCCAAGGCGTGTGGTATGTTAAATAAAATTTAAAAAAAATGATTATAAAACTTGATGAATAAAACAATAGTTTTGTTTCGCCCCGTTGGTACATTCGGTCACGTCCAAAAGGCCCCGGGGCGGGGTTGAAGGGGCGACGCCCGCATGGGGGAAGGCTTTGGGATTCGTTTATCGGAATGTTTTCGATAAATTCGTAAACTCCCGGATAAAAAAAAAAAACAAAATGGAAATGGGAAAAAGAGGGGCGGTTTTGGGATTTTGTGAAAATTGCAAAAAACCGCAACCCGCGAAAAAACCCAGATCCGGACTTTGCCCTTTTTAAACAAAAAAAACAGGAAGGGCGCGCCCAGGACTTAAAAAAATTTTAAACGAACCCCTGGGGGAGTTCAGATGTGGTGGGGTTTTTCCTTTTCCCACGAACGATTTTTGGGTTTTGTGAAGAGCGAATTACAATCCCCCAAGGCCCACAAAAAAAATTCCCCCGGGGTTTAAGGGCTTTCCCGAAAGTCATTTTCGCCCGGTAATTTCAATTTTCACCCAAGCTTTTTCCCCAAAAGTGCCGGGACAAAGGGGGGCCCCCGTGATTAAATCGCAATTGGATGACACGCGGGGGATGCAAAAAAACACACGGAGGATTTTTTTCCGTGCAAAAAGAACTAGTAAAAAAACGGTTTATCTAATCTAAAACAGATAACCCAAAAAAAGAAATTGCTATTGGAGATTTGGGAAAGGATATTTAAAGGGGGCCTTGTGTGTGTTTATATTTTTCGACCGCCTCGTTGATTAGTACGGTCATGGTTCGCACAGTTTTTTAAAGGGCAACGACGGGGTTACTCGTCAACCCGCCGAGTTACGGACGGCAAAAAGAGAAAACCGGGGTAGGAGGAGGAAAAAGGGAGAGCTGACTTTTGACCCGACGTTCCCCGGGGGGTTGTTTCGATCCTCCTCCCCACCCCCGATGGGTCGTGAAAATATTGCGAGTCGGTGCGTCGGTGGCCTTTGGGGGGAGTAAAAAACTCGGGGGGTGTACGGGGGGGGAAAAAGGGAAAGGGGGGCGCCGTGTGGAAAGAAAAAGGATAAGAGAGGCGGGTTTCCCTCCCTCATTCCTCTCCTTCCTTCATTCAAAACGGTTGACGCACTCGGTTTTCCGCACCCGGCGTTTTGCTTTTTTCGTGAACGCGGGGCCCTTTCAAAAAAAAATCCCAAATTGGCGGAAATGATGCGTCATAACAGGTCATGGAAGAGAGAAAAAAGGTTAGGCGTGTTCCCGGGGCCCGCGAAAATGATTCGAACAAAGGGGAGGAGGAGGAGGGGGAGGAGGAGGACGACTCGAAAAAAAACCAGGGGAAAATTCCGGGTCGAGCGCTCACCACGAAAATGACACTTTTTGCAAAAGGGGCCCCCGTTTTATTTTCGCGGTGTTTTTTACGCGGGATCCCTCCCCAAAAGCCCTAAAGCGTCGGAACGTGAGTGCGGCGTCGTCAACCTCGGGCCCCAGCGGTGACGGTCTCAATTCGTCGCAAGCAAAAACGGGGTCGAACGATGCGTTATTTCGATTCTTTGGGAATCCCAAATTTCTTCGATAGGGGGGGCCCCGGCGTGCCCTAAACCGGGTCGGGTTAAAAAATGCAAGGGAGAAATTTTGCGGCAAGTTATTTTTGCAATTTTTTTTTCCCAAATGGAAGATGAAGAAGAAGAAAAAAAGATTAAACCCCGGACGTTTTTTTTTTGATTGCGACGGTCTGTCATGCGCAGCAAATCATCGGAAAGGGGGTCGGAAGTCTCGGTGAATTTTGCGCTGGGTGTCGACCTGTCGAAGGGCGTTTTAGGGCTCGCGTTGGTCATCTCAGCACCGTTCACACCATTCCCAAGGGGAAGGACGGTCACAACCAACCCCCTCGAAGTTGTCAGGGGGTGGGGAGGAATCTCCGGCAATTTTGGTGGCCCAAAACCCCTCCGGTGTAAACGAGCCCATCTCCCTTTTGAACTTTTACGCAAACATTTTCCCCAAAGGACCGTCAAAGGGTTTTTTGGGTTTGGCGGCGGACCCCCCCAACAAAACGTGCGTGGAAACCGTCATTCACGCTACTTTTAAAACCCCATTTAAAGGGTTATCCCCCCGGTTTTCAAAGACCTTTACCTTTTCGGGATTTTTGGGGAACGGCCGATAATTCCCGACGATCGAAAAAGATTTTAAATGTTGGGGGCGTGTAACGTCTCGAAAGCTTCAAGCGATCGAAACGCACGTCCTCTTTTCCGGGGAAGGGTTTACCGGGGGGGTTTCATCGAAAAAGGCCGGCCGAAAGAATCTTTCTCGCGCCCGCGACGTTGGATCGACGGTTTAATTCGACTAAAACGCGGAAGGAAAACCGATTCCGTTGAACTCAAAAACACCGGGGCGTGCACCCTCGTACGCCCGAATTAAACCCACACAACAATGCCGATTTCGTCTAAAAACACTAAAAGGAAAAAGGTCGTGTGCGACCGGGGCCAAAGTGTTTTGCCCATCCCACGTTAACACCCCCAGTCGAAAACCTTCGTGCTTTGGGGTTTTACGGTTTTTTTCTAAAAAGAAGAAAAAAAAACCAAAAAATGTCGAAGTTGACCTTTTTACCCAAACGATTTCAAGAAAACATGGGGGGCGGGAAAAATCGGGGGTCTTTTCCCACAAAACCGTTTTTCCCCCTTCTGCTTTTGGTCATCCCTGTCGATGCATTGCAAAATCAAAAAAAAATAAGACAAAAGAAAAGCAAAAAGGCCCCAAAACCAAAAGGGAAAAGTTAAAAAAAATAAAAAAGGGCATTCCACCCATTTGCGGCGAAAACCCTCGGGCAAATCAACATCCGCCTCACCGGATGGGTTGTGCGTTTTTCCCTTTTTTGGTTTGGACGTCAGCGGATGCGCACGCAACGAAACGGAATAAATTGGGAGGCGGTGCAGAGGGCGATTGCATGATGACGAGCACCGACAACCATAACATCATTTTAATACCTTTGTTTTTTTTTTGTCAATAAAATTTTGTATTTCTTTTGTTTATGTTTCTTTCCCTTACCCCCTCCCTCTTTTTGACTTTTTTTAAAACATTTTCCCCTTCCCAGTTTCCCAGTCTTTTGTTTTCCCGGCGATGAAACTTCAGCTCGGGGGCGCCCTCGTAAACGGGGAACGGGCATTAGGGGGGAAAAATGTAAAAGGCTTGGACCGTTTTTCCCAGGGATAGCGTGCGCGCTCTTACCCTTAGGCCCTTTCCCGGGTTTTGCGGAAAAAAAAACGGGGTCGTCCCCTTCTGGCATTTTTCCGGTTGGTTTTTGGGGGCAATTTTATTTCCCGAACGTGGCCATGTCCGTCGAAAGTCTGCGAGGGAATTTTTCCTTTTGTTCTTTTTCGCAGCACTTTAAGGGGTTCCCCCCAAATTTGAGTCGCCGACGCTTTTTTTCATTTTCGAGGGTTTCGCCCCGCAAAAACTGCATCAAGCCTACTTCGGGGCCCGGGGGGCCCAAAACACACGGACGTGCTCTTCTGTGTCAAACGTACCCCCCCCCCAAACGGTTGATTCGCGATAACGGGGGAAATAAACCCCCTCATCTTCCGAAAGACGATAAAAACCTTTATATACAAAAAACCGCAAAACGTTTTTAGAACATTAAACAATTTTAAAGCGATGTTTCCAACGGTGGAACCCGGCCCCTTTGTTTTTGGGGTTGTTTATAAACCCTGTCCCTCCGTAACGGTGATCCCGACCGGCTTCGATCAGTTTCCCCTGCCTCGGACGGTGGTGGTGGTGTTTTTGGGTTTTTTATATTTAATATCTTTTTTTCGGTGAGTTTTAAATCCATCATGGTGTCGGGGAAACATCTTTTCAATGTCGCAAAACGCGGCGGGGTGGACGGCATATCTTGGAAGAGGAATTATGGCCCCGGTTTGGGAAATCGCCGATGAAAAACTTTTCCCAAAATTTTAACCCCCGGCGGATATCAGTTTTGGGACCCGGCACGAAGTTCACGAAGAACGCAAAAAAGGCAAACCGTTAAATAACCCAAACGTTAAGAACACAGACATCGCTTACCACAACTAAAAGGCGGTGAAGAACAAAAAAGGGGGGGAAAAAGCGCCCCCGGGGGCGGCGTGGGCGAGTCGGCCCAGGAAGGTCTCGCTAAAAAAGAGGGGCCGCGCTCTTTGGGGGTTGATGAAAGTGAAATAAAATTTGGGAAACTTTGTGAAAAAAAAAACGGTTTCCCGTGAAAACCCCAAAAAAAATTTAAAAAGGGAAACGAAAAGGTAAAACAACTAAAAACAACAAAAAGATCAAACATTAACCCCGAAGACGCCCCAGTGCCAGAAAGCAAAAAGGGCTTGCGAGGAAAGACACCGCGTCCCCCCCCTTTCCCCTCACCACCCACCCCTTTCCCGTTTAAAAACGTCGGAAGGGGAGAATTGAAAAAGAGGGGGAAAGGGGCACGTAAAAACATTCCAAAAAAGGGGGAACATCTTGCAAGAAAGCGGCTTTGCCCTCGTTATCGTCCATGGGGCCCCCTTCTAAAGCGCCCCAAAAGAAAAAATAACATCCCGAAATTTACCCGGGGTTTCCCCCGTGTTTCCTTTCCCTTCAAAAAAAACCAAGAAAAAGAAAAAAATTCCCTCCCCTTTCTATTTTTAACCCAAAACCCTTCCGGGGGAAAAAGAAGAAAAATAATTTTTAAATTCCCCTTTGGTAAATTTTTTAACATTTTTTGGGAAAAAAAATGGATTAAATTTCCCAAATTGGGGACCTTTTTTTTTGGGGGGACATTACTTTCCATGACGGTTCGGGGAATTCCTGGAAAGAAACTTCTCCGTTCAGGGCCCAAAATTCTAGGGCAAAACTTTTCGAACTATTTTTTAAAAACAAACTTAAATGTTAAAACCCAAAAACGTTTTTGAAAAACTAAAAAGTTTTAAATTTTTCCCCTTTTTGAAAGAAAAAACTACAAACCCCAATTTTCCCATAAAAACACAAAAAATTAAAAAAGTTTTGGTTTCTGGTCTTTTCTGACCAAAGCCCAAGAAAAGGCGCAAAAGCGAAGAAAAAAAGGAAGGACTTTTTTGGGGCGGCCCGGGGCTACAAATTTGGCCAAATCCAACAAACTCGGGAAGCTCAGTTTTTTACCCCCTTAAATCCGGTAACAAAAAACCCTGAGGGAAAAAATAGTGAAATGAGGAGGGTTGCTGACACCGGTATTTTTTAACCCCCGTCATGCGGAAAAGAAAAAAAAGTCAACGACCGTTCACCCGGAACTCCTCCCGGGAAGCTTTTTCCCCGACTTCCGTTACGCGAGGCGGGGGGTGATTCGGGAACCCCGACGCCCTATGGAAAACCAAACCGGGTCGACATCAACCGTCTCGAAAAGAAATAAAGGGGGTTCCTTCTAAAATATGGGTTTGTACCAAAAATCCCACGGGAAAAACGAAAAAAGAAAAAAAAAACGGGCGGATTTTGGTGGGGGCTTTCGACCGCTCGTGATAAACTATCAAATTCCCCCCTTTTAAAAACCCAATGACCCCGGTTTTTACTCCGCCTCAAAGAAAATGAGGCGTGAGTTTCTTTAAATTCCCATTTTCCAAAACAAGAGGGCCTTGTATTAAAATTAAACGCTAAAGGGGGCGGATGTGGGGGCGTTTCACGGGGGAGCGACCGGACCCTTATACCGCCCCCTGGGTTACGAAATTGCCGGAAAAACATGAACAAAGGGGGGTAAACCCGAAGGCAAAAGGTTTTGGTTTATTGCACGGTGCGAAACAAAAAAACCCTGGGCCCGCGTCTTTGGGGGAAAAAATAAAAATTTTTTTCAAAACCGGCATTAATCTTCGGGTGAAACGTAAAAAAGCTCCCCGTTTGGGAAAGGATAGGGAAGGGGAGGGGAAAACCGATAAAAACCCGTTCGGGGGAATCTCAAAACCCCGTGACGTCTCGCTAGAAGACCTGCTGGAGAAACGATCGGGGCCGCTTTTCGGGGAATTGAAACCCCGCTATACCCTGATCGATATTTGGTGGGCGTGTCGTACGGGGGTTGTTTCCCCCCGTGAAAACCTTTTTGAACCACACCATAATTCGGGGTGCCAAAGAGATTTTGAAAAATTAAGATTGCGTCCCTCCCGGGGGCATATCTTCAACTTTCCCCCTTTTGGGGGGGAACGGCGACAGCGACGACCGTCAGTTTTTTGCATTAGTCTCCCCAGTTCTATGCATGGACGAGACCCCACCACCGTCCCCTTTGTTAACCCAGATCGACTTGTTTCCTGTGGTTGTCGGTGCTTTTTTGAAAAGCTTTTCCTTTTGTTTGGTTAAAAACCTTTTCCATTGCAGGTATTTGGTGAAAAAGTCATGTTGAGTTACATGAAAAATTCTTTGAAAGTATTAAACGAAGGGGAGGGGAAAAAACGTTAAAAATTTTTTTTAAAAGGAACTGGGAAATCGTTGGACGGGGAGGAGGAGGAGGAAGTCGTGGACGGGTGTCGGGGTGTTTTTGATGGGGTTTTGCCAACCGACCCACCGTGGGGGGGGCGGTAAAGCTGAAAGGGAAAGAATGTAAAACGGCCCGGGACCCGGCTGTTTTTTGATCTTAAAGGGTTTTTTGGATAAGGGGCGTTCGTTTCAAAGGGGTTGGTCATCCTCGCCAAAACGTTTCGAAAAGAGGGGGGGAGGGGGGGCGTTGGAAAATTTTATCTTTCGTCCCCCGAGTCCTTTCCGTCTAAAACAACCCCGAAAAGGAAACCCAAGTGTGGTGGATCAAAAAGCTGCCATCACCCCACCCACCGTGGAGTAGGGGAAATAAATTCCAGGGGCCCTTTTGTGATTAGGAAAGCTTTAAAAAGGTGTGACAGCTGCGTAAAGGGGAGGACGAAGAAAGAATGGTTGAAAAAGTATATAAAAAAAAAACCATATTCGATCTGGGGGTCATTCGGTGTCCTCCGCTGAACAATTGCACGGGGTATCGCGAAATCTACGCTTGCGATGACGTAGTTTAGCGGATCCCTCATTGCCTTTCGAAAGGATGGTGGGCAATCGACCGGACTTGCTGCGTCGCCGATGGGAGGACTATAAAACCTTATTCTTCTCCGTCCCTTCGCTCGTCATTACATGCCCGGGGCCCCCATTTCCCTCCGGCGTCCGACCCTCCCCTCCTCACTTTGTCTTGGATTACACCATTTTAAAAGGGGGACGAAACCGGGAAAAAATAACAGCCTTTCAGAAGGTTACGATTAAACCCATGGCCCCTTCCCTTTAAACCAAACATTTAACCAATTGCCGTTGAATTTTTTGTCATTGGGTGGGGGCTCCGGGGCGGCGTTTCGAAAAAATATCGAAGACCTCGAAAACCGTTGTTCAGAAATTTTGTTCGTTAAAGGAAAAGGGAAACGCGGACGCACCCCGTTTAAAAACAGTGCCGCCGTCGAAGCGGGGCTTTGCCCTTCCCTCCCATTTCCCACAGCCCGCAATTTTTTCCCCGCCGGGCAAGCCAAGCACCATCGGAAGGTTCCTTCTTTCAACTCGACGATCCCCGCGCAGCACCACTACTCGCAAGAAAAAAAAGAACATCCGACGTTGAAACGAGAAATTTTGTTTTGTTTTGGGGGAAAATCTTTCGACAGTGTAAAATTGTTTTGTGTGTGTGTGTGTGTGCGTCATGAATTTTATTGGGGGGCATCGATCTTTCACCCTTGTGAACTTTGCTTTTTGATTTTGGTTTTATCTGTTTTTACTTTGAAGACACACAATTCATTCCCGACATGGAGACGGAAGCAAAAATCATCGCCGCGAAGGGGTCGCCTACGAACGTCCTTGACGAGAACCCGGGTGGAAGGGCAAACGGCCAAATTTGGGACCCATCCAAAGGCCCCAGGCGATCTCTCTGATATCCCTGTCGAAACGAACAACCGGGTTGGGAAAAATTCCCCAAACCAAAGGACATCTCCGAATCCGTTTGGGAAAGTTCTACATTGCAAAACGTCTTCGTGAAGAAACAAACCTATCGTTTTTTGATGAAAAAAAAAAAACCTTTAGACTAACCGTTTTCAGCAATGAAATTCTCAAGATCTGGATCAAGTCCATTTGCCGCCAGGTTCTAAAACAAAACAAAATAATCAAAAGTTTCCCCGCAAAACAACTGCGGGGGAAAAGTATGAGTTTCATCTGGAAAGACGTTCAAGCTCTCCCCTCTCCAAACGTCACATCATCACCCCAATCGGAAGCAAGCGTCCCCAAAAACCTCCCTGATGGGACGAAGAAGGGAAACTCCACCTCACGAAGATGAATCAGTGATGAGGAAAAAAAGAGGGGAAAGGAAGGGAAAAGAAAAAAGGGTTCATCTCAACATTCAATGCGTGTGACGTCCCTCTGATAAACTTATCCTCCCCCCCGCCACCATTGTCTGCGACACCCTTTTTTTTAAAAAAAACGCGACGGAACATGACCTTCGGTTTCATCGGAGCGGCATCAAGCAAACACCCTGGTCTTCGACTCGATAGAGGGTAGGAGGGGACGATGGCGTGTACGATGACGAAAGAATTCGCACGATGAAAGGAGGGGGATGAAAAAAAAACTTGCAATATACCGGGGTACGTTGCCACCGAGTACGTGAACGGGCGGAATACGCTCGTCAAATCGCGGCCCCGTGATGCCGTTTTGCGATCCGGCATATTCAACCGCTAAAGACAGCATTAAGCTCGTGAGACCCAATCCGGGTTTCTCCGCCAGTGGAACGTCAACGATACCTCCTTCAATGCCGATCATTTTTCGCATTTCAAATCAGCTTCTCCTCAAATCCCAAAAGAAATCGGGTTTCCAAATGAAAAGATGCCAACCAAAACTTTTGACCCCAACATCAAAAAAATCAAAATAACCCTTTAAAAAATTCCAAAACTCCGATGCAGTAAACTGGGAAACGTCAACGTGATGATAAAACGTCGTCAACGTACCGCCGCCCATCCAAAAAAGGGAAAACGGTTCAACGAAAATATGTGGATGGGAAAAACAAAGGGGGAAAAAACCCAAATATCTAGCCAACACACAAACATGAAAATTTAATTTTTTTTATATCGATTTTTATTGATTAAATTTATTATAATAAAAAAACATTCAATCATATTATTTATTTTTTATTTTTTTTTCCCCCGTCCCACCTTGTAGGGTTTCCCTTTTTTCAAAAACCAATCATTTATTTTTGTTATGAAATTAAAAAAAATTTGTTTTTAATATACAAACCGCCTCTCTCTCCCTTCCTTCCAGCCGGCGCTTTTACGAAGGGGGGAGCGCGCGCCCTTTTTCTCTTATCACAACCCCCAGGGCTCCCGGCCCCGGTGCGCCAGCGCAACCCGCCGGGCCCCGCCGCCCCGGGGCCGCCGCAGCCGCCGCCGCCCCCGCTGCCCCACCCATCGGTTCCTCAACACACCACTCCCCAAAGCCCGGGTGCCCCCGAGCTCAGTGACAAAACGCGCCAACCCCCCCCGGAAAAAAGGGGCTCGGCCTGGTTCAATCCGCCTCGGACGGGCAGCATTTTTAAAAGCCCCCACCCCACACGTCCCCACCTACCACCCGCCACCAGGCGCTCCCCCCCTTACACTTCGCCGCCAGACCGCGCCCGCACAAAGCCCCCCCCCACGTCCCCCGGGACCACCATTCGCCACCAAAGGGGCGCCCCCCCGCTCCCACCACGTCATCCCGCGTCACAGGGCGGGCCCCCGGTCTGGGGGATGTGACGTCACACTGGGCATCCCCCCGATCAGACGGGGGGGCCCCACCGCCCACGTCGGGGGGGTCCGCCCCGTCGGGACCCTCCGCTCCCGCCGGGCCTGGATCAGGGTGGACGTCGAAACCCGGGAAAAGGGTTATTTTGGCGTCTTTCCCGGGCAGGACCCGCCTTTTCCCCCGGGGTCATTTTTTAATCCGTCATTGACGTATAAAGAGGGGAGGAAAAACCTCCCCTGAAAGGGACTCCCGCCTCGACTCGTCCCTGGGCGAATATGCGTTGTTTTGTAAAATTTGGGTGTTCCCTGAACAAAATTGGGGAAAACGGCCAGTTTCGTCGCCAAAATAATAACTCCTTTTTTCCCCTAGGTGGTGAAGGGCGTATTAAAAACGTTGTTGGAGCGGAAGGGAAACGGGCCCGAGGCCCCAGTCTCGCCCCTAAAAAAAGGCATTAACTAAATAAACTAAACAACTCCCGATGCATTAGGGGGCCCCACAAGGGGGAACAGCCCGGGGGCGAAAAAGAGTCCACACGGGGGTCAAAAAACCCATATCCAGAAAGGGCCATGGGTTTTTTTTCCTCTCTCGGGAAACGAACCATCTCCGTGCAAAACCCCCGTAAAACTGCTGGGGGAGCTGGGATAGTTCCAAATGGGGTTTTATCTCTGGGAAAGGGTTTAAACGTATTTCCGACCGACAGTCAGACTCTCAACGTTTTCCCCAAGATGGGGTGAATAATCCGGGCTTATCCTCAGGGTAATTTATTTTGCCCCGGGTTTTGGGTTGCGAGGTGGTTGCTAATCTCCTACCTTGTGAAAATATCCACCGGGAAAAACCACTTGGCTCAAATAAAAAACCAAAATCCGCCCCCCCAGGCGCGTTATTGCCCTGGAAAACCATCTGGGAAGAGCTTTCTTAGGATTTAAATTACCCCCTCTCTCCCTCCCCCTCACTGGCCCCGGGGGGGGAAAAGTCTGATCGCAGTCGGACCCTGACCCCTGCAAAACCGGGCGCCAGTAAGCCCGGATCCCAAAATCTTTCTGGTAAAAACCCTCGGAAGGTGACGGGGGCGTTAGGCGCCCCCCGTTCCTCGGCCTTTTTTTGCCCACCCCCCCAACAATCGTCGTGGGACGGCGGGCCGGTTAACGCCCGCAGCCGTCACCTGCACGTCCAAATTTTCCGCCTATTCGGAAAGGCCCCCCACGCTAAATTCTGGCGGGGTTGCGGCAAGGTATCTTCCGGGCGCCAAGTTGGTAAAAAATCAACTTCTTCTTTCGGTCAGGAATTTAATTTACGAACGGCCGTCGGTTTACAAATTCATCCCTTCCCGGGTCGCCTCAATTCTTTTGGCTGTTTAAAGCAAACCGGCGGGATCAGCGCCCGCCGTGCGGCTGCAAGCTCGATAACATGAACTCCCCCGCTCCGAAACGATTGGTTTTTCATCTCGGAATGCCGCTCCCCCCCCGCGATCTGGCGGGGGCCTCACAATGAATAGAGACCGTTAAAACGGGCCGATCGGGGGGTGGGGGCGGTGCTCCTCGGGCCAAGCCATCGGAGGGGGGAATCGTCGGGATCTGGTGCTGATCAAAGCCATCAAGCGATCGTCGTTGACGCCTCGCTCTGCGTAGCCAAAGGGCCTCGGTGAACGCGGAAAAGGGGACGAAACCCGGAAAATATTCGCCCTTTCTTGCCCCCCCCGGAACCCCGGGGCGTCGGCCCCCTTTCCCCTCCCAAATAGGTGAGTCAAGTGCGGCGCTGCTCCGTAAATTTCGACCCGAAAGATGGGGTACTGCGTAAAGGGGCATTGTCGCCGAGGCTAAGCAGGAGCGCGCCCGCCCTTTTTTGTCACCTGCCCGAAGATCTCTTTCTCCGGGACAGGCGGCCCCATCAAAACAATGCCCCCGTTCGATGAGAAAAAATGGGATGTTGATGGTGTGCAGTCCGGTTTTTAAAAGAGATTTCGCATGTACAGTGATATAGTGTTTAAAAGATTTTTGGGTTGTTTTATATGTATTTTATATATTACAGTATAAATAATGAAATAAATGAACGGGGTTTTTAAAAATTGCAACCCCTATTGAAAATTATGTTGATGTTTTATAGGGGCAAATAATTTTTTTTTAAATTTTGTAATGTTTATAAATGTATGTTTTTATAAGTGTAATTGTATGTATTGTTTACTTTTAAATAATTTCGGGGTTATATTAAGTTAGGTGTAAGACAAATGGTTTAGATTAGTTTGTTAAAAATATCTAGTTTTAAGCTAGGATAAGTTAGCTATGAAATAAAATTTAAAAATTAATTTATATATCTTTTTTTGCCACTATCATATGGTTTGTTTGAATTTGTTGGTCGTGTAATAATGTAAAAGTCCAACCGACATCACTGGGTTTTTGGGGAGTGTTCATGCCCGCGAGCATTTTTTTGAACTTCAGGGGTTTTCAGAGCTGCCAGGGAGGTCTTTTCATCCCTGGCAAAAACCCCAAATCCCTCCCCGCCAGGGGAAAACCCTGGCCGTCGTCTCCCGGGATGGCTCATTCCTAAATGGTCGGCGTCACAATCGCCACTTTTTTTAAAACGTTCGCGACGCCGCCGTGGATGCTGGATGGACCGGGGCGGTACGAAACAAGGTCGTACAGCAGGGGCGGGGCCTGGCCCGGGTGGTTGGGACGGGCCCACTGCGGTCGCGGTGGGTCGCGCGGGAAAACCCCGCCTCGGTATGTGAGGAAAAATTTTGCAGAATATATGGGAAATGTATGTTTAAGATTATGCCCTGTTGTGGGGGTTTTTGTCCCCGGTGTTTTGGCGAGAGGTACAAATTTCCGACGCTGCTAAAAAATTTTCCTCCCGGGGGCGCCGAAATTTCGTAAACGCATCGTCGGAAATCGATATCCCCGGGCGCCGCGTGATACTACAATTCCCTCAGAGAAGACTTAGTCCATAGAAAACCCCAAAATCGCGCCCCCCCCGGGCCCCCCGACGGCTGGTCGCCCCCTTTGCGGGGAAGTTGCAAATTTTCGGGAGCACCGCCGACCACAGAGACCCACCCATGGGCCCCGGGATCGTTTGCGGGGCGATCGTTTTTTCCTATGTAGGCTCCAAAGTAGATTCACGTATTTTTAAAAAAATCATCCCTTTTTTAAAAAATTTGGTGTGGTCTTTTAGTCTTAACTTATGGGTTTTCCCCCCATTAAAAAGTATGTTGGGAATTTCAAAAAAGAGCCTATGAGATTGTCGTCTGGCAAAAAGCTTTTAAATCTTAAAATTTTAAATTTCCCCCCAAATTTAAAAAATATCTTGGGGTTGTAAAAAAAGGAAACCTATGAGATTTCGTCTGGTAAAGCCTTATTTTCCCCCCCAAAAAACATTATTCAATCAATTTATCTGAACCCAAACCGATGAACCAACATTAATTTCTCACCTGTCAGATACAAAAAATGAAATCTTTTTTTAAAATTTTTGGCTGGCTTGTTTCATATAATATATAAAAAAACCACAATAATATAGAAAAACACAATATTCCCGTGTGTTCTCAATTTCTGCAAAAAACTCCTTAAGGGTCTTATTTTTCTGACCGTGCCTGAACATCACCCAAAAGGGTACCGGGGTGGCGTGCGGGCAACCTGTTCATCTGGACCCCATTCCAGGGGCGACCCGGGGAAAGGGCCCGCGGCGAGGGGGCACGGCGGCCCCCTTCCCCCCCGAGGCCAGGGGGTGGTCCCATGGGGGACAAACATTTAAATTTTTCTGTCCCAAACATTCATTCCTGTCCCCCTGGTAGAACAAGATGGGTGGGGTAGTAGCCCACCAGAATTCCCAAAAATCCCCAAAAAAAAAATTTAAAAACGATAGAACCCGATGGGTGGGAACCCGTTTTTTTATAAATACCAAAATTTATTTTTTTGCCCATTTTTGTTTGTCACTCTCGGGGGTCGTCAAAAACATTTAAATTTTTTTTATTTTAAAAATAGGTATTTATTTCCGTCTATAAGGAAATAAGAAAACAATTTCCCTCGCCATCTACAAAACCCCTTTTTTTTTCAAAAAATTTAAATTAAACGAATTGCATTTAACGGTACCGATTGTGCCCTACCGCAAAACAAACTGTTTCCCCGACACCTTTCCCGCGCCTGTGGGGTTTGGCCCCAAACTGGACTTTTGTGTGTAAAGGGGTCTTGGCGGGGGAAGGCCGCCACTGGCCCCCCTGGTCGGGATTGCAGACGGGTCCCCGGGGGGCGGGGCCCTTTGGGGAAACCCCGTGGCTGCGGGCCCCTTCCCTACTCGTCGGTGGCTCCGAAAGGGCCCGAGCCTTCGTTCTCTCTTCCTGTTCCCCGGGCCAAACCTCAAAACCCGACAATCGGGGGTTGTTCTTCGAAAAATTTTAAAAATTTCCCCTTAATAATGGTTTTTAATGAAAAAATTTTTAGTTTTAAAAAAATTTTGGGGGATTTTTGCCTTCAGCCTTGGAAGTTACGCCCTGCCTGTAATTTGGGAAATACCGTGCGCGTGCCCCCCCAAGGTTTTTCCTGTGTGTGTGTGCATGCCCCGGGGTTTTCGGGTGGGTCCTTTATCCAGCCCTGTTTATCAGTCCCATCATTTTGACATCTTGCGCGGGACCGAGAAAGACGCAAAAGTCGTGCCATAATTCCCCGTTGATGATAAAAACCCCCGCTGCCATGTTAAAAAACCCCAAATATAACAAGGGGGATAATTTAAAACGTTTGACACTGGTTAAAAAAAAAATGAACAGAACAAGCAATTTCTGCAAAAAACATTTCATGACTTCTGGACAATTAAAATAATACTTTTGCAAATAAATTATACAGAAGAGATCCATGTTTCCCGGCCATTTATTTGATCTTGGGCCTGCTGTGTGAAACAAAAACATTTTTAGATTTTCAGCCAAATATGTTCCAGTGTAATTTAATTTGATTTCTTTCTAAATCTCAACAAACGTTCTTAAAAATTTTTTATCCTTCAATAAATAAATTCCCCCCTTTCATTTTAATTCTTTATTTCCTCTTCTATATATGTTTCAGTTATGAAGTCATTGTTTATCAGATGTCTATCAGTTGTCAGATGTTTACAGAAAAATTTTATGCTATTTTTTGTTTTTATTTTAATTTTGGTTAGGAGTCATACAATTTTGTTGCCAGTTTTTTTAACATAAAAATCGTTAGGAAAGTGGAAGGATAGGATAAAAAGGAAAACATCAAGTGAAGAGAAAACCTACTTAATCATGGGCAAAAAGTAATAAAAAATTAAGATTTCCCTATTTTCATATAATATGTTTATTGACATTTTTAAATAAAATACATCTTGACACCATTAGAATAAATGATTTCTTCCCAAATAACTGAACAAAAGTTCAGAAAAAGAGAGATTATTCCTTTGCCTTTGGTTCCCTTGTCACCATCACAAGCTTTCTCCAATTCACAATTAGTTGAGAAGTTTCATAAACTTTTCAAAATATAACTATATTCTCTACAAAATATATGTATAAATATATATTATATTATAATGCCTATACAATGGACATCTCAACAAGTAAGGACATTACAATATTTAAGATAGAAAAATAATACAATGCATAATAAACATGATGCAATTCAACAATCACATACTAATTAAGTATCTTCCTTGAACATTTGTTATAAAGGAATGTGTCAATGATTATTTACACTCCAATACAAATTTACAGTAACATGCTTCAAAAATTTTAATTTTGACAGTGAATGTGTAAAAAAGTGTACTGATTTACAATCCCAATTAGAATAATGTCCTTTTAAATCACTCCACAAATTGAATTACCTCATAAAGCTTCCAATACAAAATTTGAAATGTACCTGTCATAGAAATGTCCAGAGTTATCACACACAAAATATTTATGTACCTGATAATATTGTCATGAGTTTGCAACAAATTCTAAAATATTCCTCACACCTATTACTCTGAATATAGTATTTTCAATACTTACAATAAAGTTATAGTGTCATACAAAAGCAACAAATTATGTAAAGATGTATAAAATTTAAAATAACATACAATACAAACAAGAGTTGCATGTATATACAAGAGTAATACAATTGAAGAAACATGCTTAATCAACACAGACCTTGAAGCTTAATGTGGACATACATTGAAGCAAGGTAAGCGACAGACCAGGGATGAATTTATTTTCCTTGCAAATGATAAGGAATGAATTGATATATTACAGAAGAACAAGCTCTTTCCTCTATAACTAGATTAAAAATTTAGGCAAGAAGAAAATACAGTCACATGAAATGTATTGAAGTACCTGCTTTGTTCACTGAACTAAATCCTGACATTATCAAACAACCTGCAGGAGACAAGGTGAATGTATAAGACATTAAATAATATTACTTATGTTGAGCAAAGAGTATTTATACAGGATTCAACAGACACTTCCCATTTAGTATCATTACTAAAAGAAATAGTAGACACAAAATCATAACATTGATGATAATTATGCAGTATGACTTTAACATCTACTACTGCTGCTGAACATGAACACATCACTTAGAATCTTAATACAAAATTCTTCAATTTGATGCATCACATCATTTAAGTATAAAATGAAGAATATTCAGTATTCACTTTAAATAGATTTCTTTCAGACAAAAGTAATTGTTTTAATCACCATAGTCGACAAGAGGATAGAAATATATAAGAAACACAAAAGTGCATGAATTTTACAGTGGTAATAGCATATGTATTTAGTATAAAAACACAACACTTAAAAATAATATACCGTACAATTAAAATCCAAAGCCCTTGCTAACATTCTGTGGTGAACAGATACAAATTTGAAATGTTTTTTATTTTATTTTATTTTTTCTCATCACATGTGACATCAGTTTCAGCAAGAAGACAAATGCAGAAACTGAAGAACAAAGAAAATGACAACTAAAGCTATAATATCTATGGTAAAGTCTGCATTCAACATGTCAGTTCTTCAAAGTAGTTTCAGGGGCTGAAGTGGCAATGAGTCTGAAATACAAAACAAATGTTAGCACACTTGTGCATATTATATTTCCTATCAATATAAATACAACTGATTAATTATTTTACATACTTGACATTTGAGCTTATCTCGTTCTTAACCATATGTTGCAAGAGCAGTACCCTCAAAACCATAACGAATATAGCTCAGATATGTAATCCAACGAAGATAAATAGAATAGCATCAAAACTCACAAAAATCCAGAAAATAGCAAAATGGCACAGACATTACAGGAGCCAAGAACACACCATTCTGTAAAATATTTTAAAAAATACATTAATTAATGAAATGTTTGAGTTCAAATGGAATAAGTTAGGATGAAGTACATACCTGTACATTCATTGCTGCACCAACCACTAGACCACACTTTGGGCAACAAAGGAAATTAATAGACATGCTCCTAAAAACATGGCAAATCTCCACATTTCAGGGGTTGTGAAGTAAAATAGTAGACTATTGCCACATAAATTACAAAATATTGCCTGCAAAATTTAATTGTACACATGAATCCCGGTTGTATTTCAAGTAAATTAATAAAAACTTCAATAAATTTACAGGGCACTTATTTTAACAATGGGAGATGCATCCTGTGCAATATTGTCAGGTTTTGTCATTCAAGAATTTCTTCAGGTTCAAAATAAAGGTCATAGAATGAGAACTAAAATACTGGAAACTGCTTAGGACATGGCACCCCTGACAGCCAAAACTTATTTTTTCTGGCCATGCCTTCATCTACCTCATTTTCTACGTTAAATACATCATACTAACCTGAAATGGTATATCAGAAACAGTGATTGCTAAATAATAAGATCGTAATAAAATACCACTTGAAATGCTCTTTTATAAGAACTGATCTCAGAGGAACTGTAAATCAAAGAATACATGAGAACATACAAACTTTTTTCCTACAAATAAGATTCAATTCCCAATTTCATTTAATTGACTATCAACTGAAAATGTTATAAGAACATCATATCAGTAGTTGAAATTTTGTTGCAAACAACGGGAAATCACATTTCAAAAAGGGGAGAGAGGAATGAAATAAATTAAACTTGGGGTTTGTTATTGACTTACATGATAGAATTGTATTGTCATTGATGTATACAAAAGGAAAAGCATATTGAAGAACAAAATCAAATTACTTAGAACTTTCCTCCATCATTTAATCTAATTACAAAGCCCCAATAAGTAATCCAACAAGTATATGGCAAAAAGGCAAAGTACATCAGTGTCTGAAAGGAAAATTTCATTACCCCAAACTTTAAAATTTAAATTTTATAACATTTTAAAATAACACCCAGACTAAAATGTTTTATGAAATCATACCCAATCTCTTGACTGAACAAGAGTTCTCTTTCGAACCAACCAAAACTAAAAGGGCTTCTGAAATAGGGTAGGGTTGGAGTTCTGATTTCCTGTATTCATGAGAGGTTTTTTGTAATTGTCTTGCTTTCTGACATGGACAACTCCATGGGATAACAACTCTGCTCTGACCATCTCCAGTACCTAAATAGAACTCATAATAATTAATACTCAGAATAAGGCAATTCACCTTATTTCAACAAAATGCTTACAAATATAAATCATTTTATTATATAATAATAATAATAATAATAATAATAAAATAATAATAATAATAATAATAGACAATATGTAATAAAAGTCAAACAGATTCAAACAAATCATATATCAACTGAATTCCAAATTCACAATATTAAATTTGAAATGCCTACTTTCATAAGAAAGAAATTAATCTAGGTACCCCTATTTTAAGTCAACATAACAATTGGGCAAATAATGAAAATCTATTAAAGACAAAATTTTAAAACACTAATACATTAAATTAATGAAATAAAAGCAATAAGGAATTTTTAAATAATTATTAAAGATAAAAACACCTTTGGATCCTTAGCAATATCATTAGTAACATAAGAAGCAAATAAATTGACATTTCTGATGAACTTTTTCCATCTTTTTGTCACTTGGAGGATCTACAGCAATATTTGGGTTTCTCTGCATCTCCCACCTTATCTTCAGAGCATTTTGGTTTTCAATGGACCAGTAGGAAATGATCTGCCATCACGAATGTCATGTTTTCCGTTTTTGGGTGGCATTTTCTAGTTTTGATGTTTTACCATATTACCACAGGCTACTTAATTACTGATAATAATGAGAAAAGACACGTTTAGTATAGTGGTTTTAAAATACACAAATAAAATTCAAGCATTAAGTATTCAGTATTATAACTGAAGTTAAGAATACATACTGAAAGATGCTGGATTATGATAACTAGGACATACAAGTCCTAATGTAGCCATAAATGGTACCAAAGATTGTGTAGATCCCTGGTGCCCCGCTGTCCATCAGCTAGTGTATACAAGTGGTCAAACATTTCAAACAATCTAGCACTTGGTTGATGAATAGTACATATAATTGTGCGACCTCCAAGCTAATGATTTTAGAAAGATATACATTGAGCATGATGAACTATCGAGACCACTGAAAATCAGAATAACAAATAGCTAGTGGTTAGAATGAATATTAAAGATGCTGTAAAGAAAAGAGAAAAAATCAATGAAATACCTGGTGGGTTCATCAAAAAACATTATAGGGGGATTGTTCACAAGTTCTAAGGCAATTGAGAGTCTCTTCTTTTGTCCTCCAGATAGGTTAGAAGTCATTGTTCGGCTGTGTTCCAGCAAGCCAAGAGTTTCGAGAATTTCTTTAATCTGGATTGAAAAATGAGTATTTTTTATTATTAATTAAATTAGTTAAGTCATAATACAAATTAAGTTTCATTAAACCCCTTGAACATATAACTAATGAAGTATATAGATAACTATGTATCTATATCTATATCCATCTAACAAGGTTGAAAAATTTGTTTGCATCAGAGAACTCATTTGAGAACAAGCTAAATGGCAATGGTTTGAAGAGGTAATTATGCAAACTGTAAGTATGTTGACTTTTTACTTGAATTTAATAACTCAATTATTGTCCAGTAACCGTAATTTTGGTTCAGAACCCTTGTGAAAGCACAATTGCTGGCATTTTCTCTACAGTCAAATCCTAGACATTTTCAAGAAACAATGTACCATGCATTGAATCTGGTAAATCTACAGCAAAACAGCTGAAATGGTAGGCTGCACAAACATTGTACCAGTTGAGTATTTGTCAAAGCAGTAGTATGGTGAGAGAAGGGGAGATAGTACTAGCTGTACACATTTGTCAAGTTCAGAATCACTACCCTTCTTTCACTCTACAGTTGAATATAAAGGTACCAAAGAGCATGGTTGTAACATTTGCAAACAAAAATTTGTTTCTTTCATTTCAAAGAAATTTGTTCCCTTTCATTCTCATAGTTAAAAACTAGCAGAGGTAGCACTCTCTCAGACTGTTTGCAATGGTGATAAAAATTATTATAGTTTGTTTCTTCAACTTATATACTACTTTTCAGACATATCTTGTCCTTATTCTTCACCAAACTGCAATGTGCATGACAGCACATGTTCATTTCCTAACTTGTAAGTCACACATTAACTTTTTATTTATTCACATTATTCAACAAAGGGCTGTGTAATTAGAATGTAAGAATGATCTCAAATGTTTGAATCAATTGTTTGGGACCAAGGACAACTAATATTTACTTATTTCAAAACCCCATCCATCTCCTTTTTATAAAAAATGTTAGTACAATTCCATTCAGCTTCCACACCCATGAATAACTTTTTTATCACAAACTACAGACAAATACATGTAGAACAGAATATTTACAGAATGTTTCAATGAATACAATGGTTTACATTTTGTTGCAGTAACACAAATATTATAGATACTGTTTTTTTAAAACACTTGAATTTTTTCATAATTTCTGAATTTTCTGAACCCTGATAGTTTAATCAAAATGTGACTTTCTGGACATTATGGAGGAACCAATTCTATTCACATGAAACTCGAGAACAAATCTAGAGCCGTTTTGGATGGTGTGTAAGCATTTTTTGAAAATGTAACATTTTGGGCTCACTTACATTTAAAAACTTTTGAGACTGCAAGAAACTTCATAAGATTTCATTTGAAACTGTTAAAATAATTGTATTTCTGGTATATCATCATTATAAACGGAGGCCAAAACGATTCAAAGGACTGTATGGACATTTGCAACGCTAAGTGACATACTGCTAAAGAGTATTATTGTGTTATTCTCAGGTGATCATTTTTATAAGAACGTGTGTCAGTTAACTTCAACATATCTTATACTCATCATACTGTTGCCGGATAAAATTAGCGTCACAAGAGCTCTTCAGCCTCACCGAAAGATGATTTACATCCGCTTATCTACGATTGTTTGAGTCGCACTAGTGCATAAATAGAATTCTATAAGGAGAAAAGACTGCTTTCTACGCGACTTATTCTTCTTAGTATTGTACAGGTGTGCAGATTTTCCGCACCAAATTGAAATCACGAGTTGTGATGAGCTCAAAATTCCACCAAATGGTTTAAAATTCAACATCATGCATTAGGAGTTACAAATTTTTGCAATTGTTTTTCAGTCTTCGAAATCGCGTCAATCGTTTGAAAAGGGCAGACATCCCTCCCTTTACCCGGCGCGCTTAAAGGGGTTTGAAAGTTCGGAAATTTTTGTCGTCAGCTACGGCCCAGGTCACGAGAAACAGCTTTTTTTGACGCAAATATCTTTTCTACTAAACCTAATCGACTGGAGTTTTAGTTTGCATTAATGCAAAATACAAACGACGATCTTCCAATGATAAATTTTTCTTTCAATTGAAAATTTGATACATGGGGTTTTCCCCCTTTTAAGTTTTTTTATTTGGGGGTCATTTTTCCAGTGATGTAAAACCCGGGCATTTTGTTTTACTTTTAAACCACGCCCAGGTTTCGGGATTCTCATAAACTCTAAAAGCTAGTTCTTTCCCCGACCGCGGGGCTTACAATAGTTGACGTTGGCTGGTCGGTTCATTACTAGGTTTAAAAAAGGGTCTAAATTTCTTGGGAAACTAAATTCGGGATTGTTTCCGTACTTTTCCATCAGGGGAAATGTACTAATTTTCTTTTCCCCAGGAAGTCTGACACCTGTAAGAAAAAGTTTGTAATAATGCAAAAATCAATCCCAGATTTTGGATCAGTTAAAAATTTTTTAAAACCTTTTTATTACTTTCCCAAAATCCCCTTAATAAAACTGGCGATGGTCTGATTGTTGCGTTTAAAGGGCGTTTAATTTCTAAGGTCTTTGGGCGCCCATATAAAAGTTTTTCAAAAAAAATAAATTAAAAAGTTTTTAAAAAGGGTTGCTGGTGCAATTTTCCCAGCTAATTTAACTCTTATATCCCCAAAAAGGAAACCACCCTCCCATAAAAATTAATAAAAAAAAAAATTTTTAAAAAAAAATCGGGGCAGAAAAATTTTGCCCTTATTCGAATAAAATTATATATTCCTTTCCCAAAAAAAAAAAAACTTTGGGGCGCGGAATTATCTCTGCACCTCTCTTAAAGTTCCCCAGACCATGTCTTCGTCGACTGCCAAAAATTTTAAAAAACACCAGGGGACGTGCCCAAAAGATCCCCCCATCTCACGTAGGCGGAGACTCCCTCGAAGAAAAAACTGAAAAGTGGCGGTGTCAAAGAAGACAGAAAAAATAACTTCCTCGCGCCTAGAAGGTCGGACGGCCCCAAAAATTAAAAAGGGTCCTATTGCATTGTTTATAGGTTATTTCCACTCCTTTTTCCCGCTCAAAAGATGGATCTTTTTTGGAAAGGCAACATCAAAATGGTACAAAAGGAATTCACACAAAATTCTCAAATTTCCCCGGACCCAGATCTCTTTTCCCCGTTCCACATCCCGGGACCCCAGTACCAGGTCATGGTGGTGGACAAAACGAGGGAAAGGGGTTTTGAACGGTTTAGGTATTTGATAAAAAGGGGGAACAGTTTTAGTGAGCTGAGGAATCAGAACAGAGCTACTCGGCCAAACTCGCGACTCGATGTTTTTTAGACTTCGGGGTCATACATTTCAGCAGTAAATGCACGGAAAAGTAGTCGATATGTTGGGGGTTTGTGATAATAAAACCACCACTTGCCGTTCCCGATAGACCATCTGTTATAAAAAACACGTCTGGAAAAACTACCCTCATGCCCTTCATCTGGTAAACAAGGGCTAGTCATTTTTTGGGGAAACTTGGATGTCTGAGATCAATAGGGGGACTTGGGGTTTCACAGGGGGGGAAAGATCCTTAAGGACGCAAAATTTTTCGCAATCAAATACCTGGAGGGTGGGGCAGCGATTTCGAAGAATATGGATTTTCATTTAGGAGGGGAATTTTTGGCGACAAGGATGATTGGGAAGTCTGTCACACCGTAAGATGCTAAAAAGAACCCCTTTTTTTTGGGAGGCTCACCGCCTCGGCTGAAGGCACTAATTCGGCTGGTGCGATACGCCCAGTTGACGAACGTCCAGCGTGGTGTATATTTTGATGGGTCGAAAGTGGGGGGGGCTGCCAACCAACCTTCCCCCCTAATCAAAAACCCGGCGGATGGTGATCTATTAACCCGGGGGGTAGTGCGGTCGGCCCCCCATGATGTACCATTCAGCATTCGAAAAAATTAAGGGGGCATCGGTTTGAACCCCGGATATGACACGCCACGTTGGGACTTGTCAAATGGCCCCAGGAAACGCGATTCAGCGAATAAAGCTAATTTCCCCCCAATAAAGAACTGGTTGCTATGCAAAGGGGTATCCTAAAAATGAAAAAGGTCTTTTAAAGAAAAATTGAACCCGTTGACTCTCCATTCGAGGAGCTTGTTGCGCTTTGGGGGTTTGCCTCTGTATCCCGTGCTGCGGGATGAACAGAAGAGGGAAAGTTGCCCCAAAAAAACGACGCCTTTACAGTTCTGGTCGACGCTATACCACTGATGGCGAGGGCAACAGAGTGACCTCAGGACTGACCCTTGGGGATACCTTTTTTAAAGAGGTGCCTCGAAAGCCTACCCCCCAACACAACCGAGGATCTGTTCGAAGGCTTTGAAGGAATAGGGAAGCTTCCCCCCCCAAAAGGTGCGGGGTTTGCAAATGCCATGCCTCAGGTGGTTCTAGGCCTTTTTATGTCAAAAAATTTGGGCCAAAAGATTTTGCCTCAAGACAACGATGTAAAACAGCTGGGGCCAACAAGCGGGTGGTCAAGGGTTTAAAAGGGTTTCTTCAACCCCGGTTGGGGTCAACAGTTTTTTTACTCCGGTCCCGACCCGACGCTGATTCCCCCGTTCCAGGCAAAACCCGCCCGCCCGAGAAAGGGGTCTTGATGGCGGGGGATCGATCTTTGCCTTCTTTGGGGCGGGCGTGATGCTTGCCAAAAGGTAAGGAAAGGTGTGCTCTTCCCCAAAAGTTAAAAAGTCGGGAAAAAAACATGGGCCCTTTCGGAAGATGTTCAATTGGTTTTGAAATTTGTCTGGACCTGGGTGGTTCTTTTCAAGCATTAAACAGAACTTTTCAAACATGGAGAAATGGGTTTTGTCCTCATGTGCTCTGCTAAAAAATCCAAAACGCTGTTTCCCTTCTTTCTTTGGGAAAGGGTGAAGTTTGGGGCATGTTTTCCGAACACATGTTTCATAATGGTGGAAATCCTCTGTTCTCGAGCTGTTAACTTATTTTGAAGCCTGGCACAGATTTGGGAAGGGGATCCTTTGATTTGACCCCCTTCCTCCTACCAGACGTGGTGGTTGGAATTTAAAAAGGGACTATGACCTCCATGGTGCATTTTACTTTTAAAAAGGTTCTCTTCGCCTTTGCTCTGCCTTTTTTCTCTATTAAGTTATCCCCGGTTGGATGTGTTTTAATCTCCCCCGCTTTCTTTCGAGCACTAACAGCCCCCGAACAAAGAAATTCCACCAGGGGCGAAAAGGGGGTCCGGGTTTCCCGTCGCGGGGGTTGCAATTTCCCCAGCTCGTAATACAGCTTTGTTAAAATGTTCCATTTTCCCCACACTGACAAACTCCTCCCGATACACATTCGCTTGGAATGTCGGCCAGTCAACTCCCACACACCCTTGGGGGCGCCAACCCCCAGGGTAGCCCCTCTTGGACGATAATGGGGAATGGTCGCTTCCTACAGGTCATCTAGGATGGACCATTGCAAACATTTGCAAAAAAGGGCTGCAAGGGGCTGATCGATGCTCGAGTTTGTGGCGCGGCAAAGTGAGTTGGGCCCCAATTCAAAAACCAGGTTCCTGAGTCAAACCGACTCTAATACACTACCCCTCGGGCAAGTGAGGGAAACCCCCGAGAGGACTGGGCATTTACATCCCCCACTATCAAAAAAGGGGACGGGTTTGGGTTGATCAGCCCAAAAATTCGTGACAAACCCAGTCCCGGGGGGGTGTAGATAGAAACGGGGAGTGTGAGGGATGGAAAGGGGCCTGCCCCCCTGCTTGAAGTCGGTCTGAAGAATTTCTCTGAAGACGCGGCGAATCGTGAACCAATGAAACGCTCCGCCATGACACGGGGCCATTCCATCAACCTAGGAAAACCCGAAAAACGGGGACGGCTCGGGTAAGATGAAACTCTTGGAGACAATTCAAGACTATTGTGCGGGCAACGGCAGGGTCTCCCCGCGGGGGTAACCATTTTTCGTTCCGACATAAAGCCATGGAGAATAATTAAGTTTTTTTTTGGGGTTGGAAGCCGGGTCTCAAGTTCCCCCCAACGGAGTTTCATCCGAGGGCGAAACCTTTGACATTCCAGAGGGTGGGTGCTCCTCAGTGCGAGTTTCGTTAGGGGTGGGTTTTCTTTTTTTCCCATTAGGGGGGCAAAAGGTGTTCTCTATCAACTTCCATTGAAACATTGAAAGAGGTTTGATCTTCTGCAAAAGGTGGCCCCAATTTCTTTGTTTGTCAGGATAATCCCCCCCCACCCCAGGGTAGGTATCCCCCCGGGGGGTCCTTTGGGCCCCGACCCGGGAAAAATCACAACGGGATGCTCGTTCCGTTTTTTAACCCCCGCCCCCGGGCCCCCAACCTTTGGGGGGAGAAAGGGGGCAGATCAACGGGGGTTTCCGTAGGGACCACTTTGGCCTCGGAAATGCACTTTTCGCGCTCGGGTCTTCTCGTTCCCCCCTCTCAAAAAGGGTTTACATTGCTTGGATTGGGATGGTCACCTTCCGTTTGGGTGCAATGGCGCAGGGTTCAGTTCGTCTGATCTCCCCCCACCACACACAGGGGGGTCCCATGCACCGCTGCGTGTGGAAAACCCCTGGGATAAGCCATCAAAGGGGTTTGGACGTACTTTCGGGCGCGGAGGGTTTTAAAAAACCCCGGATCTTCTCAGGGGGAAATAGGAAGATTAAAAGGGCAAGATAAAGTGGGGGGGGGGATTTTTTCGATCTCCCTCCTCTTGATTCTATCATCAGCCCTTTGGGCTTTAAAAAAAACTAGTTCTTCCCCCTCTCCGTTGAAAACCCTTTGTGGTTGGCCCCTCCCCCTTGGGTTTAGTTGGGTGTGTGGTCACATCCCCCGGAGGCCGGCAATCTGTAGTGTTCATTATCTTCACAACCTGGTCATCTGTACGTGCTTCAAAGAGAATGGTACCATTCCTTTGTCCTTTCAGCTACCTTTCAAATGTTTCCTCTATGGCGCGCCAAACAGACAACACTGAACATTTGAATGTTTTCCTTCCTCGGCGCATGCCATGAGTGAATCTAGCTCTTCAGTCGGTCTTCCTCTTTTAAAAAACTATTTAAATCAATAGTTCTCTCTGGATCCTCTTCCTTGCCGAGAGGGCAGGTGAAGGATTTAGTATCCATGAAGATGGAATGTGAGTTCATCCCGTGGTCCCCACCACCACGAAGCCCAACAAGGGACCTCCATCAGTGCCAGGAGTTACCACAGGGATATAGTGGGGGGTACCACAGCGCTGCACCGCCGTGGATCCCCCCGCTCACCCTGGAGTTCAGTACAAGACCTATGCCCAAGTGCACCGACCTAAGTTAAAATGTCTTGTTAAGAAACGAACGTAAACTTTTAATGGCTATTAACTCAGAAAGCTGATGCACCATCGGTAACAGTTGTTAACTAGTGGGATTTAGCTAACGAACGTTAAAATTGTCTTCCATTACTGAACGCACTTTCTTACGAACTCGATTTCGGTTATAGATGTTCTTTGATCTTCCTCGTGATTAAACAGGATCAGATTGTCTTGCAAAACATTGTAGCCACGACCTACGCGGAGAACGCTCAAGTTGTGCTTGTATTTGTTTTAAAGAAGACGATGGAGACCTCGAAAAAGACGATCTACAAATTTCTCTAAATATAAGTAATATTTATTAGAGCTGGTGGAGAAATACACAGCATTGTGGAAAATAGAAGAACGGATGGAGTCTCCGTCAACAGAAAATTGCAGCATGGGCGGAAATCGAGAAAGAATTTTATAAGGCACCAGGTAATTTTTATTTACATGCACTCTATGAATATTATTGTAAATTGAATATCGAATAATTGTTTCAATAAGCATGTTTATGCAATTTCAAAATAATTGCAACTTAACCTAAACAGCATGTGTCATATTACAATATTTGTGTATCGATGTTAGATACTTTACGTAATATATTTCTATTATTGTATGTATTTCATGCCCTACTTTGATGTTGCAGGGTTCAAAGAGAAGAAGGAAAGCTAAAACTGCTTATAGGAATTCTAAAGAAGGCAGTTCAGAAGAACCGATGCAGTGTGAAACCATGAGAACTGGAGGGCCCTGTCCACAAAATATAATAGGTGAAATTGACAGGAGGTTTGGGATTCTTGGGCCACGTGCATCTTCGAGTTTAATGCATTTGACTCTGATCCAATTTCATGAGGATACAGTTTCATCTCCTGAATCTATAGAACTGGAGTTACAATTTGTGATTCAGAACACAATTGCTGCAACAGGTGCAGCTCAGTTTTGTGCCATTGCAGGTCCCAGTTCGGCAATAGATGAACTGGGATCTGTCTAATCAGTGAGTGGTGGTAGTAGTGCAGAGGTCAAGTGCAAGTGCAAGTGCAAGTGCAAGTGCAGAGTGCAAGTGCCAGTGCCAGTGGCATGGCAGTGGCTCTGCTTCAGCATTGGTAGCAACTCCAAACCATGGCATCATGGCGGCTTCCTCAACCAGCCTAAAACAAGCCCGATTGATTCAGCTTGCAATAAAGGGTGGAGTACTTGGACTCGGACTTGAAAATGAGGAGAAGGAGCATTATAAATTTATGGAAGTTAAAGCTGGAGAAACAACATTTCAGCTCAAATTAAAGTCAGTGCCGAGCAACTTAGATATTGGGAGAGAATAGACAATAAATTGGACAAAAATTGATTTATTTTTATGACATCACTTGAAATAAAATTATTCTTCATTTCTAATCTTTATTGATTTTGTTTGTTTTTATACCTTCATCAAATGACCAGAGAGTTGTTTTGTCCAAATATTTTAAAACTTTGCCCAATTCTGGAACTGTTAAATTAATTGCATGAGTTGCATTGCATTTTTGAATCGGAAGGAATAAATTTAATACTTAGAAAAATTAATATGTTTTGAATCTTAGTACAAAAATGCATAAAATCTAATGGACACAAAATAATTCTCCCCTATTTCAACCTCTTCCTTTCATCTTATATATAAAAATGAATTGCTGAATATCTTGCTAAGCGCAAATCTAGAACAGCTGAACCAATTTCAAATTCATTTTAGAATATTCGAGGATGGTTCTTAGGGGAGAAATTTTAAAAATGGCCTGAAGTCTAAAAACAACATTTTCTGTGTTTCTAAGCGCAAATCTCGAACATCTGAAATGATTTTGCTAATTTTTTTCTACTACTTAATTCATTACTACAATAAAAAAAACTAATTTAGAATAAGAAAAAATAAAATGAAATATAATGGTAGGTATCATAATAAGAAATGAATTGAAATTTTTTATTGTGATTTTTATTATTATTAAAAAATTTTAGGTGTTCTACAATTTTATTTTTGACAATGTAATTGTTGACTTATTAACTTTCGTTTTTAATCTTACAAAGCTGACCTGCATCCGAATAGCAGAATATTAAACAAACAAAGTTTACATTAACATTAAATTAAACAAACAAAGTATTAAACAAACTAAAATTAAGAATTGACTGTTAGTAGGTAAAAAGTTTGCCGGATCAGCTTTTTAAAGGAAAAGTCATAAGGCAGGCTAAAATCATGAAAAACGATCAGGATATTTTGAACTCAAATAATAAAAAAAAAGAAATTTGGAATAATAAAAAATACTACCAAATCAACTAGAAAACCCGTGAGAATGTTGTTTTAAAATATAACGATATAAATGAACGACCCGGAAACAGTGGCTAATCTCTTTAACCAATACTTTCAGAATTGCCCGATCTCACAAAGGGTCTTCAGCACAAACTCAAAACAGACAGTTCACCCAAAATTTTAGACACAATGTTCTTTTCCCGAAACTTCTTCCTATGAAATTCTCAAAATAATCAAAATTAAAAATAAATATTCGCCCGGTTTAGATAAATTTCCCCGGATTCTTTTTAAAAACTGTGCGTATGCCATTATCACCGTTAACTACATATTTAATGCATCTTTATGCACTGGAACGTTTCAGATATTTTCAAAACAGCTAAAAATTGCCGCTTTTCAAAAAGGCAACAAACATGAAATTCAAAATTATGGCCCATTCTCTTCTTCAGTTTTTCAAAAATATTAGAGACTTTTACGTACGAATGGAAACCTTTCTCCCCTAAACACGACCCTTTCAGATTGCCAACATGGTTAGAAAATCAAAATAAAGGAAAAAAGCTATATTTTCTTTTCAAAGATGTCGCCTCATCATTGGATCAAAACGAGGCACCTTTGGATTTTTTTTAGATCTCTCAAAGCTTTGCGTCATTGATCATGACATTTTACTTTCCAAATTACCTTCATAGGAATTCGGTATTGCTCTAGATTGGTTATGTTCGTACCTAAACAACGATCTCAGAGAGTTGAAATACCTTACTGGAATGATGGAACATTACGTACGCACCTTTCCGACTCTTTGCCCCTTGCATTTGGGGTTCCTCAAGGATCGTTTAGGCCCTACTCTGTTCCTACTTTACGTAAACGATATGCCTCGACGATTCGAAACGGAAGAACTGTTCTCTTTGCGGGTGACGAACATCCTTTGCAATAAGAAACCGTAAATAGTACAATATCAGATGTTTCAAATTGGTTCCGAAATAACAAATTAATAGTAAACGAAAGAAAACGGTTTAATGCAGTTTTCTATTTCAAATAAACAATTCTGTGCTCCATTGAAAATGAACAGTGTACCATTGACTGATGTTAAGGCCAAAATTTTTAGTCTCTCAATTCAGTCAAACCTTAATGGAACGTCCATTTAAATGAATTGAACACAAAATTAGTTCATTATGCTACGCGTTCAAATTCTTGCAAATTCAGTCAGCCTTCATACTGCTCGTTGTGTATACTTCGAATGTTCATTCCGCCCGAGATATGGCATAATATTCTGGGAAATACATCTATGCTCCCAGATTTTAGATTACAAAAACAATTGTACGAATAATAACCAAATCCCACCCACGTGATTCAATTTAAACCTCTCTTCATTAATCTAGGAATTTACCATTACCTGTCTTTTATTTACGAATCAGTGGTTTTTGTAAAATGACTTGCTCAAGGGCAGGAATATATTTTCAGAAAATGCCGAAGTCTATTACTATAACACTCGACGAAGAAATCATATTCTTCAGGTGAAGTATCAACAGCTCATTACAAAAAAAATACTTACAATACATATACACTATTTTACAACACTTTGCCAGATGACATTAAACGATTAAATTCAATGAAAAGTTTAAATCCAATGAAATCGTTTCTGCTGCATAACTGTTTCTATACAATTAGAGACTATACTGAGCATCACAAGAAAAGGGAAAATTATCGACAAACAGTACGACAAGCTTTGATAAATCAACACTTTTCTTAACTTTTTGTTTAAAATTGATCCAATGTGGGTTAAAAAAGATCCCTAATTTTTTGTACTAGTTTCACTCAGGCATTTAAAATAACTTTATATATTTAACTATTTATTTATTTATTTATTTTTTATTTATGTCAAAAAAGTTAAAACTGCGTATGACGTGCTATGGGAAAAGTGAATTGTGTGCACATTTTCAAAATTCTTGATCCCTACACTAAGTCATATACTACTTAAATTTAATTTGAAAAGGGGGAAAAAACAACAAAAACTCATGTAGTAAAATCAATTTTCAGGGTAAATAAACAAAATTTAATTTTGAAAGAAAAAAAACCCGTAAAAAAAAATTATTTTAAGAATAAATAAGCAATAAATTTTAGTTCTTATTACTTCCTGCCCGCAAAATGGAAAGATAATTTGAATAA
>CAXIVR010000521.1:0-12294 GCA_964035755.1 Teleogryllus oceanicus
AAATTTAAAAAGTGTTTAACAAATTCCCAGGTTTCACATTCCTGGATGAAATTTTTTTGCTCTAGAGACAAATCTTAAATATTTTTGGTAAAAACGTCCCATTCCTCTTGTCTCCCCCACAATATTGCATCAAGATCTTCCTTATTAAAAAGGTGACAAGTCAAGAGGACTATACCGGGCAACCCTTGAAGCACTTTTTTTTTTAGTTTCGGGTTTTTGACAGTTTTTTTTGGGAGAAGTCCTGTTTAAATTTCCCAAAAGCAACTGGGTCTTACACTTTCATCTAGAACCAAAAAAGGTCTTACGGTTCTTGATGTTTTTTAAAATTCTTTGTCTTTGGGATCTCCACTTGCAACACATCCCCCCCGTTCTGTAAAATGGTTTGTAATTTTTTTTGTAGACAAATTCATCCTTCTTTTCCACCTGTTAAACAATCATCCATAAAAAATTTTTTGGAAAATTTTTGCTGCAGAGGGAAATTATTTTTCATATACCTGTCCCCACCTAAGATTTCCTTCAATTTTCCCCTGAACCAGCAGATACTAGATGGGGGTTTTCATAAAACGACTAAAAAAGGGGACATAGGGCCCGATAATATTATTCTATTGCATTTTTATTCAGAATGTTAAAACCGTTTTTTTAAATGGCCCTATAGTTTTTTTGCTCATAAACAAGGGGAAAAACGAGTTCATAAAATGAATATATTACATAAAAAAATTTTTTAAAATTAAATTTTTAAAGGCAGCCGACCAGGGTTTTCCGTAATTGAAAGAAATTGGGGTAAAATCCCAAGGTCATTCCCTCTTTGCGTCTCGGTAACGGGGGAAAACTGGAGATGCCTCAAGTGGCATAAGAAGGGTATGAAAAAAGAGGCGGGTGGAGAAAATGCAGTCAGCAAACGGGAACTCCCCAGATTTAGAAGAAATTTGTAAACGAAGTGAAAGTGCAGAAAACCCGGGGGAAGATGTATACGAACGAGGGGCGGGACCTAATTCGGGTGTGGTGAATGTGGAAAAATAAAAAGTGCATTACTGTATGCTAAAAAGATACCCAGATCGACGGGGGCCCTTTCGCACATGATTTTTGGAAAATCTAAAAGCCTTGGCAGAGGGCGACTGGAACGCAAGACTCGTTTGCGGAGCAAAAGGGGCAACGAATGGGGAAGCACAGGCCTCCGTTTTTGCAGCTTTCCCAAAAAACCTCGAAAATTCCCGGATTCCGGCATTAGTCGTTCGGCCCCCCGCATCTTGAAGCGAAAAAGTTTCCCCCCAAAATTTTTCGTTGCACCAGAAGCTTTATGAGGTGTTTCAGAAACGTGTTCATTTTTGTCTTTTTCTCGGGAAACCCGTGCGAGATGATCGGGACTTTTGAAGACTATGTTTACCATGGGAACTTTGAACCCGGTCGGTGTCTGAAACATGCATTTGGGCGTGGACAATCCCGTCTTCGTGAAGTTGGGAACCCAAAAAAGGGGGAAAATAATTTAATGTTTGGTGCGGTATTCTTAACGAAACTGGCCTTTTTTCTCAGCTTTAAGTTCCAAAGATTTCTTTAAAACTTTCCCCTTTGTTCTGGGGGAAATTCCCTGGATATAAAATTGTTTTGGATGCAACATGACGGATGTCACCCTACGCTTGGGCTAGGGAAGTGCTGAAGAATTCCCCCCCCGATGGATTGGGCGTGGTGCTTTAAAAAGGCCGGGGGCACCTGATCTTCGCCCCCGGACTATTTTTTTTGGGGGGATAAAAAGCAAAATTTTCCAAATACCAACAACATCGAAGATCTCGGGGCCCATTTACCCCACTTGTCATGCCATTTCACGTAAACCTGAATTTGTTGAAGGTCCTTTAACGCGTCTTCAAATGTATATCCCTTGATGGTACATTTTAGTACTTTATAAATCAACTATTTCTAAATTGTTAAACCTTTTTTTGTATTTTAAATTTTTATTTCTTTAAGATATTTTGTACCGGCTGAGGGTTTCAGTCTTTCAAAAAAACGTTTTGTTTCTGACAGCAAATTTATTTGAAAATTTCCTTCAATCTTCCTTTTTCTTTTCTAATTTTAAAAATTCAAATATTTTCAAATCTTGTAGTATTTATTTAAATTTAAAAAATAGTACCTTGTGGGGTAATATTTGCTCAGAACATGGCTACGGGGGAATAATTGTCCAGGACTGAGAGGGTGTAGTCTTAAAAAGCAAATTTTTGGCTCCTTTTTCACATTGCACCACTACATTTACCCAAGTCAAGCAACGGAAAGGGAAAGGGCCCCCCGCATTTCACCCCGGGAAATTTTTTCCCGATTAGGGAAAACCCGTAGTCGGCGTCTTTTAAAAATTTAATTTTTTTAAAATTTTATTATTAAAAAATGGGATATGCATGTTTATAACTGCCTTAGCTTTATTACAAAAAAAAATTAGGTTTCCCTTTTAAAAAACGAAGGATAATATCTCTGCAATAAAAAAAGCAATAGAATAAATTTATGGCCATATTGCCTTATATATAGTAGTGAAAAGCATTTAGTATCTGCAGTTCAGGGGAAAAAGAAGGAACATCTTAGGTGGGCCACACGGTTTAAACCCGTTTTCCAAAACCCCTGGCATGATAAGGGGGATGTGATATTTTTTAATTTATATACCTTAAAATTTGAATTAGGCTCTTCTTTCCCAAAATTTGCTGATATTTTCTATCTTCGGATGTTTAGAATTTTCATTTTCCCCCGTCAGCAGTTATGACATAGTGATGGAAATCAATAACGATATGAAGAAGATCTCTTTTAAATTGACCCCCTCATAAGTTTATCGTTTAGAGAAGCCATTTGAAGTTTTCCCGATGCGTCAAATACAATTCTAATTTTCGACTTTTTGCCTCTGGGCGTAATACAGCCTGATGTGGTATAAAATATGAATTACCATGTACTTGGTTTTTCTCTTTATCAACTAAAGTCATGTGTCCAAGCTTTTGATACTCATCCATGAAATCTATGTATGCTTTTTTAAGCTCTGGTTATCTAGAAAGCCTTTTTAACAATGATTCTATTCTTATAACTACGTTTTCTTTCGAATTACCCAGAGTAACTTCTTGTCTGATAAGTAAGCGAACAACAAATCGACCTGTTCCATCTCTAAAAGCAGTATTAGCAAATTGTTCCTCGCATGTTTTGTCCTCTTTTGTAAAGCACTAAGTTTCTGGAAGTGTTTCATGAATCCAAAATCTTTCTATTTGTTGCGATAACTCTTCGTTAGAAACTTTCAAGCATGTAGTTGAAGATTCTCTCGTGTTTTCATTAAATTCGCCTTCAATGATCAATCCTAAGCGTGTGTTTTGTACAGCTGGTTGACCACTGATGGAATTTCTAATTTGACCAATAACTATTTTCCAAAAAGTCCCCACCAAAATAAATCAATGTTTCAGGTTTATTAAATGTGGGGTCTGCAAAAGAAAGCCTTTTGAATTGAATTTCTCCATATCTCTTTCCAGTTGAGGGAATTTTTCTGTGATACATAGTAGAATTAAAAAATTTTGCATATGTTTTGAACTCATTATTCAATGAAATACGTTTTACCCAGTGATTCTTCTCGATTCTGTTTTGGCATTATCAACTCCTAGCATAGACTAAAGAGGCATAGACGGCTCACTGCAGGCAGCCGAGAGGGTACCCAGCAATGGTGTCCCATTCAGAGATGGCGCCACCGTCGAATTTTTAGTTCCATAGAAAGTGGTGTCCTAGTAGGTGGGACAGGGCGCCATTTTCCCCACACGATTTCCTCCCTTCAGTACCCTGTTTGGGAGCATTTTTAAATCATTGAAACTGTTACTGTCGCAGATCTTTCTACGGGATTTACAGCCAGGAGACATGAGGGGTGTTCCCCCTACGCAAAACACGCAGGACCCCCCTTCCCTAAACCAATTAACTGCATTCCCAAATGAGATCCACCATTTATTATAATCGCAGCACTTCTAATTTCTTCATTAAGTTTGTAAAACAAAATTATTTATCATATAGTGGTGAAGAGTTCAGCGTTGGTAAACATTTATTAAGGATTCATCTTTTGAAGGAAAGAATGAATTGACTATAGCTTTAATTCTAGAAATACAATTGAGGCGTTTTTTTTGGATGCTCTTTATTTTGGCAAAAAGTTTTTTGGGTCGCACCCCATCTTCGTGTAAAAAATAAAAAGTATTCTAAATTGAAAAATAAAAGTTTATCTACTAAAAAAATATTATTATCCATTCAATAAAATTAAAATTTTAAACAAAATAAAAAAATTAGAATAAAAAACGTAAAATAGAAACAAAATTTTTAAAAAAACAAACATGAAATAAAAATGTACAATGTAAAATTGTTAAAGATGCAAAACTGCGATAATGAAAGAAGAAATTTTTGAATGAATCAATTTTATACTAACGAAAAGGAAAAATGAAACAATGTAGAAAATAAATAAATTAGAAGCAAACTACTTTGGATTTGCGCGGCTGGACCCCGGATCAGGAACACATCGAAGGTCAAGGGCATTGCAAGCTATTTCAAAGAAAGCTCTCAATGGAGAGGGGAGGGGGGGGGTTTTTTAAAAAAACGGCCATTAGGTAAAGCCGGAGGGGAAAAAGAGGCGGGGGGAGGTTAATTTTGGGGGATGCCATTCGGAGGGGTGAGAGAGAAAATTTTGTTCATTCAAAATAGTTTTGGGGGATTGTTTAAAAAATTTATATTTTATGGTTTTAAAGGGATGTCTGTCAGTGAAATTTTTAATTTTCCACTTTTGTTTGGCATTATATGAGTGTTTTTTCCAAAGGGTGGCTGGCAAAGTGTGATTGTGTTTTTTTTGTGTTTAGAGTTTGAGGTTTTTCTTTGTTTAAAGGATTTTCCCATTCGGGACAAAATTGCGCATTACAACGTCAAGGAAATGGAGTATACCACCCCCGCACAAGAAATGGCTAGTAAAAAAGTTCTAAACAAACGTTTTTTTTTCAAACATTTTTAAAAAAAAAACGTTTCTAAAACAGGATACCCCAAAGTTCACACACCTACAAGACCTTTTTTTATATACCCTCAATTTCTTATTTCCTAAAGTTTGCATTATTTACAAGATACCAGTTAAAAATTATTAGAAAATTTATTAGTAAAAAAATGTGAATTAAACGTTTCTTAACATATAGGGGGGGGACTGGGAGTCCCGAAAAAGTCAAAACATTAAAAAAGAAACAAATAAAATCGCCGGATATAAACTAATTTATCCTGACGTTTTCATGATTTTACCCTTTTAGTTTTCATAATAATGTTTTATTTTTTAAAGGAGATAAGGAAATTTGAGATAATTATGACGTTTAGAAATGAAAGAAAGAATTCGCTTGTTTTACAAGATGTCTTTAATTTATTGCCATATCGCCGTAAAACACGATTGAAATTTTTTTGTGACTAAAAATATTATTATTATTATTATTATTATTATTTTTTTGGAACTATTTTTGAACATTGTTAATAGAACATCATAATTTTTAAAATAAATTATTAGATTCAATGCATGATATGATAAACATCAAATTGCGTGAGAAAAAAGCAATCTATTTATAAATGTTAGAGTTCAGTTTTTTATATGTATTAATAAAATATTCCGGGCCATAAAGAGAAGACCACAAAATCCCCTAATTACCCCAGAAAAGGGAAAAAGGATCTTTTTTTAAGTATAAACTTACCTTGAGCAGGACTTTAAAAAAATTAGTACAACATATTACTTCTCAGTTCCCCCCTTTTATATTAGGCAGAGGGCATGGATTCAAGAAAAAGCATCTCTAAATTTGCAAATATTCACAGTTTTTTGGTTTTTTTAATAACTGTACTACAAGGGGAAAAATGGCCAATGTGAAAATTTTGGGAACCCTATTGTCTAAAAAACTTCAAATAGAAACGGGGAAAAAAAGTGTAACTGATGAGTCTAAAGGAAACAGAAATTAAAGATTTTAAAAAAACGCTTTACTGAAAGATAGCAAACAATAAAAATAGTTTTGAGAGAAAAGAACAAAAAAAAAATGTTTTTGTAACTTTTTTAAATTCCCCTTCACCAACTTTTCCATGAAAATTTCCGGGAACAAAACATTGGGGGTTAAATTTTAATTTCATTTCATGATTAGAGACATAAATTTTAATTTCTTCACTTGTGCCATGTTACAGCAAAAAATTTTAAACTGAGCAATTACCCAAAGTTTTTAAATTTTTTTTGAAAAATTTATTGAATTTTTTGTAAAACATTAAATCATTTCCATTGTAATACATTGTTAGAAAATGTAAAATTTCATTTGGGGGACAAGTTATGGGTTACAAAATTTAATTTTTTTTCATTGTCAATTCAGGCATGACCCCTTTCCCAGAGGTATATAGCCACTAAACTTCTTTTATTACGGCATGGACAAATTTTTTTTTTGACATCCCAAGAGAAAATAAAGGGGCGTAGTATCAAAAGTTGTCAATCCATTCATAGAAAGTTTAAAAAATTCCCAAAAATATATAGTTTTTCTTGATACTAAAATGCCAATACGGGTTTTGGGGTTTGAAGAAAATTTCTTCTCCACATTTGACATTATTTTTATACAGATTGATTTTTGAACCAATGGCTTAATTAATATTGGATCTAGGATTTTTGATAAAAAAAATTTTATACAAATTAAATCTGCCTATTTTTTATTTTTAAGTTAATAAAATATGAAGATACTTTGTGCCCTGATATCACTTTTAACCAAAATGTTTTGAGATGATTTATTTATTGTTACATTATTTTTACATTTATAAATTGTTAAATTTAATTGATTTATTCATTTAAATTTCCCTATCATTAATGAAACAAAGATCAGACGATCTAATCTGATCTGATCTGATCTGTGAATTTCCACCGACCTGACCGCCCTTGGCCTGTCCCCCTCACCTAACATGATCTGTCCCGGCCCAGATCAGATCGGTCAGGTCAGGCCGGGCAGATCACGTCACGCGGTTAGATTAAATCGGTCAATTCAGTTGGGGTCAGATCAAATAGATCACATTAGATGATTGATGATCTGGTCTGGCCCCTTCCCCTCCGCTCCGACCCCCTGCCCCGACCTCCCTGCCCCGGCCGGCCGACCCGACCCGACCCAATCCGATCGAACACCGATCTGATCGAATCTGATCCGATCGAATTTAAATTTACAATCATTGTATCGGGGTCCCATGATTGGGGCTGTTTAAAATTTTTCAAAATTGTTTGTATTATGAAAATGGCGCTGTAAGTTTTGATAACCCAGGCAGAAGAAATAGGGGGATAAAGTTGAAAAAGAAAAACCAAATATCTCCTGGTGATGGATCAGATCCGGTACTCCATTCTCTGTGTATGATGAAGTAAATCGGGGCTATTTTTTGAAATTTTTTACAATTAATTTTTGGGGATCAATTGAAATATTGTCTCCCCAAATTCATTCCCTTTAATAAGAACATAAACCCCCATCATAGTCGAAGGTTTAGCTTTTTGAGCCACTTACTGACCTTATTTTATAAACGAAAAAGGGAAAGTATAAGTTCGAATTATTGAAATTTGAAAATACATACACAATATTTCAAAATACTTACAAAAATCATTACTCTTCAAGGTTTGGGGGACACTAAACTAACATGCCACGGGACAACCAACAACATTAATTTTTGTTTAGAACCCAGATTCCATGTATGAATATGAAATGTGACTCAGTGGCACTTTTGAGTCTTATTTCTAGGATAAAGGGGTTGGAAAACCCCATCCCCTGGGATGCAATACTACAACCATGGGGGCAACTGAAAACACTGTTTTTAAAAAAAATTTTTTTATTTTTTTACCTATTTAATTTAGAGCGATGCCCCTGGTAATTTTTAAAATTTGTGTAATTTATTCAATTCCATTTGTACCAAAAAATTTTTATGACCTACAGAAGAACAAAAAATTTTCTTCTTTTATTTCTTCTTCTTTTTCTTCTTCTTCTTCTTTTTTTCTTTCTTTTTCTTTTCTTCTTCTTCTTTTCTTTTCTTTTTTTTTTTTTCTTCTTTTTTTCCTTTTCTTTTTTTTCTTCTTTTTTTCTTTTCGTTTTCTTTTTCTTCTTTCCTCTTCTTTCCCCCTTTTTTTCTTCTTTTTCTTCTTCTTCTTCTTCTTTTAATTTTTATTATTAATTTTTATTTTTATTATTACACATAAACAATTTGAAAACCCAATCGATACACTTCTCTCAATATGAAATTGTTTTTGAAATTTAGGGTTTTTTGTTTTTTAAATAAATATGAAAAGGAAATTTCTTTTAAGTTTTAGCGAGTTTTTTTAGTGAATCAATTTTTTCTTTTCAATGTAAAATTCAATTTTTTTGGGTCCTAACATATGGATTACCTTCTATTAATTGTCCTTATGAAAAAAGGACTACCTACTAAACTACCTACTTTGCAATCATAATTTTGATAACCATAATCGTCACTGAAAGACGAAAGATGTTCCTTTTTTCCGTCCAGTCTAACGGAAAGTCGACCCCCCATCAACACTGTTTTAAAAAATTTCCCAAAAAATGAAAAAAAAAAATTTTAACTATTTAAAAAAGGAAATTGCCCATATTATGATTAATTTAAAAAAAGGATGTAAATCTATTAATCTTTTTTATATTTTTCACCCCTTTTCTATTTTTTAAAAAGTTGCTAAAAAGCGCTTCCGTGCCAGTCCGATTCTAGGGGTTTACTCATTTTCTATAGGGGCCCGCGGGAAGATGAGTTCTTTCAATTGTCTACAACTATATTTGGGCATCCATCTCGCTTTCCCCTTTTCGTTCTATGCCAAGGGGATTGTTTTAAATGGAAGTTAATTTTAAAAGGGAAATTTTTGCCTGTAATGCGTTGAATGTTTGATAAATGTGGTTTTGTCAAAAACAATTTATAGCAAACGCTCGGGAAAATTTATTAAAAATACAAGTTCGAATTTTTGGCGGAGCTTTTTGAAAACATTTGAAATTTATAAACATTTTTTTTCAGTTCATTTGTTGAGACAAACTTTTAAAAAACCAGGCAGTTAGAATAATCAAAGGGGTTTTCCAAAACAGTTTTGTAATAAAATTAATTGAAAAGGATTTTTTAGGTATTAGAAATTAAAATTTATTAAACAAATGAAACCAGTTATAGTAGTAATTATCTTGCTTTTAATGTGTATTGGGTTTTTCAAGGGAAAATAAAACGTACAATATTCATATGGTAACGTCATATTACAATATTTTTTATTATTAAACCCTACATGGGAAAGTTTAACTTTCAACTTTGTAATAAGATCTCTACTTATATCTAAAATCACTATTTGGGGTTTTTTTTTTTTTTTTATTTTTGGGGAAATTTAAATGGAAATTTAGATCAAATGAAATTTAAAGGATATTTTGAATATTTTACAGGAAATAGAATTTTTTTTTGATCGGAAAGCGTAAAAAATTGGAAAATTTTCCTTTTTAAATGTCTTTGGGTGGGAAAAAATTTTCAGCTGAGACCTGATATTGCCTTGTTTGTATGGCTTGACGTTGCATTTTCTGCATTCTATATCCTGATGTCTGCCTTCGTCTTATTTGAGATAAATTCAATCTGACAACTATTTCTAAAAACGAATAGGGTGTGCAAATTCCTTTTTTTTTTACATTATGTAATATTAACCCGAAAAGTGTAGATTTAAAAAAAATACAAAATTTAAAAAATTTGGTATTTTCCCTGTTTCTATACGAATCAAACCCACGCTTCCGGGTCTGAGAACAAAACGAAAACAAAACAAAAACCGGTTTTAAAATGGAATAAAATTTCGTTTCGTAGACTCAAGCATGGGCTAAATCTTGGGGGCTGGGTCTTGTCCTGCAGCAAAGAGGACCCCCCTTAATTTTTTTTATAGGTCACAATGTATACGACTTTTAAGAAGCCATTTCGTTTGTGGATTCATTTTCCCTGACTGTTTCTCGATAAATAGGATTTTAAAATCGATATTCAAATGGTTGGCATCTTGAGGGTTAATTTTTTATTAGATAAAACAAACCCTTTTTAATATTCCTTTCGTATGATGAATGTTTAAAACCGACTCGCAATGGTAGGGGTTTGTAATTTCAAAACTACTTTAAGACAATTAGACGGAGGCGATTTTAATTATGTTCCCTTTAAATAATAAAAATTAACATTTTTTCTCCATTAGCCGGGTTTTATCCAGCGTTCAGATGGGGGAAAAGGTTATAAAAGGGGCAAAAAATTTTTCTATTCAAGTCAAAAAAAATTCATTAAACTCAAGTTTTTTTTTTAAAAAAAAACAATGAAGGAATGCTAAAGGTGTAAAAAGAGGTCAATCCAAATTTTTTTTTAATTTTCCTTTAAAATCTTTCTACGACCATTTTCCCGTTTACTTTTACATGCTAAAAATATACTATTTGACTAACATAGTATAATAGTGACAAGAGAAATATTGATTTTTATTTAAAATTAAAAAAGCTCAAATTTTAGTAACCACGATTTTATAACCATAAATAGTACATACTTTTTGTGATGAAAAGAAATTCCGGATGCTACTTTTTAACTCATCCCCGATATCCTGGAATCAAATGAAGCAGCAACACGAAATTTAAAGGGCGGCCGCCCAAGGCTTGTATTACGGAAATTTGAAATGTTTTGTTTAATTAATTTTTTGTTATAAATAACCCCCAAATTTTAAAGCCTATTTTTCTTCCTCTGCTACAGGTCAGAATTTTCTGTTAATTCTATGTTGATGTTGAAGTTGAATTTAAAGGGAAACCCCATGGGTAGCTTTAAAATATTTTAGCCTGGTTTCCGGCGGTATAGTCAATTCAGGTTTTGATCTTTTATTAAAGGGTTACTAAATGAAGAGAGACATAGAAGATTTTTGGGAAGAAAAACTATATTCCGTAGGTTTTAAAACTAAAATATATTTTGTATTTTTTTAGATGGCTGTTTTTTATATTAGTGGGGGAATCCTTTTGTATTTTTTGAATCATTTTAAAAGTAAGTTTGCGGGGGGAAGTTCGGCTTTTAATTTTTTTAATGGGGGGCCCAAAACCCAAAGTTCACTAAACCAAAACCTACTACGAAACCTATTTCATACTTAATTGGGAAAAATTTTTTTATTTATTTTTTTTTACGTCAAAAAACAGAAAACTCGTATGACGTGTAGGGAAAAAAAGGAAGTAATTTTTAAATTCTGTGATCCCCACACTATATAGTCATATACTCTTAACTTTGAATTTTGAAAGGGGGAAAAAAAAAAAACCAGAAAAAACTATTTTTAGATAAAAAACAAAACTTTTAAAATTTAAAGGGAAAAAAAAAAAACACCCAAAAAAAACATTTTTTAAAACAATAAATTTTTAAATTTTTTAAAAAAGAAAGAAAAAGCTCCCAGTAATAAAATCTTTTTTCAAGGGTAAATAACAAAAATTTTTCTTTTTACTTCCGCCAAAACATAAAACGATAATTTGAATAATTGTTTTTTACTGAATTTAGAAGACGACAAAAGAATTACATTTATGTCCCAAAAAAACAAGGGGCCCCTCTCAGCATTTGCTCAGTGGGTCAGGAAAAGGAGAAAACCTGATCGGGTGGGGGTCATTGACCCGGGAAACAGTAAATAGTTGTTACAGGTTTTTTATACTCATTTATACAGTAAAATGGTAAAATGCATTATTTTATTTTAAAATTAAATTTTTTTTCTTGTATCCAGTATATCTCTAATTGTTGAAACAGTTATAAGAAACGATTTCACTTGGGGTTTAAACTTTCATCGAATTCGTTTTAAAGTCATCTGGCAAAGTGTTGTAAAATAATGAATGTATTGTATGTGAATTTTTGTAATGAGTTTGATACTGTCCCCTTACTTTAACGTCGAGTGTTATAGAATAGGACGGCATTTTCTGAAAATATATTCCCCCCCTTAAGGTATTTTTAAAAGCCCCGTTCGTAAATAAACAGACAAGGTAATGGAAAATTTTCCCCTTAGAATTGAAGAAAACGTACGCAAAAAAGACCAGACACACCCCTACTATTATTATTATTATTATTATTTTATTATTATTTTATTATTATTTATTCATTCATTCCAATTCATTTTGGATGATTGTAGTCATACAGATACAATACATCAAAGCATGACAACAATAAAAACCCCAGTAATAGACAATAAAAATTTAACAAAATGTCATAAATGCCAATTTATTAAAATAGCTACTAAACACAGTCATTACTTTAAAATTTTGGGCCAATGTAGTACAAAGTATGAACATTTCTGATATTTAT
>CAXIVR010000522.1:0-18274 GCA_964035755.1 Teleogryllus oceanicus
TTCAACTGCAGTTCTGCACAGGCAATCATTATTCAGTAAAGTGCCCTAAGAAGAATGAAACTCCGACGTGTTCTTTCTGTAAAGGAAACCGCAACGGACATTAAAAACCAGAACATTGTATACTTTAAAGAGAGAAGTGAAAGAAAACCCAAATTCCGGTCATTAATAATGGAAGTATAAACCAATCCTCAACTCCTTTACCAGTCAATCCCCGCAAATCAACGTAAATCAACAATTCCTATCATTGCCTCAAAACAACACAATTCCGAACTTCAACCATATTTAAAACTTCAAAAATCAATTTAAAACCGCCCAAAACTCTCATAACACCTCCCCACCTAGTTCTCAGGCACAAGACCCTCACGCCAACAACCCGACAATCAGCACAATAATAAATGCCATGACTAATACATATGTAAAGTTATTAAATAACTAATCTATCCTAATTATTAAATATTCTATTTATCCGAGTTATTAAATAACTAATCTATGTACCTATCATCAAATACCAATGAATTAAAAGAAATTTTAAAAATTGAGAAACTTCTTTACTTTACACATTGTTTAATTAATATCTTACTTCCAACAATTAGTTCTGTTGTGTGTTATTACTTTTTCATGGTCACAAAATATTAAATTCAAGCACTTAAAATATAAATTACTGAATCTACTTTGCGTTTTCATTTTATAACCACAATGCAAACCGTTTCAGCGATACACATAAGGCTTGCCCTACTTTTAAGAACCTCATATTAAAAATTGCACGCTGCTATCTTCATAAATGTTTTATAGACTTACCCGTTATTATTTTCCGTAGCGCATATACAAGCTAAGTGTATTAGCTTCTTTACATGAGATTCAGGCTCAAGAAAGTCCTCTAGTGCTGCACTTGAAACGATCAAAACAAATACAGTATATTTCTGGTAAAATCATCCGGATCAATAATTTCATAAATTTCCCTGAACACACTGCATAACTCCGGCTGACATAACTTTGCAGCACAAAATAACGTCCCTCCGTATCTTGATTTCTCGCTTTTGTTAGCTTCTATTGTAGAGTGTTGTTCTTGACATAAAAGAATAACTTCTATGATAACCTTGGACATTAAATACATACTGAACTGGTGATCACATGTAAGTTGCGAAATTGCAAGACTGCTATCGGGAACATGAATTACACGTATCTAGTTTTCGTAACATAGCTCCTAACAGATTCTGAAGATAAGACGCAGTTCGTACGAGAAACAAAAATCGAAGACACAAATCACGTGTTCCTGAAAGCATTGGCTATTTTGAACGGCGCATAACCTGAACTGCCAACAGTTTTCTTTCATATAACCTTTACGAGATAAAAATTACACGTGGATCTGTAAAATAATTTGTGATGCTCCTGCTGATTCGATATCATACGTGGGCGTAACAATTGAAGTGTTTAAAACTCAAAGACTAAACCCGAAAGGTTAGAAAAGAACTTTTAATTAAAGGTAAAATAGATAGCAATTCATTACCACTATAATGTCAGAGACAACAATTATCATTTACAGTTAAATAGTTGAGGTCGTTTTGCACAACGTTTCTCTTCTAAGGCGTTGTTTATTGTTTCGAATTGGGAATAATTTCTATTGACGAAATAGAATCTCTTCTCGCAGCTACCATGAAATGTCGATATCCGTATTTCCGCCACATAGCACTGGCTAAGGGTCGTATTTATGAAGCTCTGCCAGCAGAGCTCTTAGGGGCCTGCCATTGGCTGAGGGCCGTTCATAAATCGCAAAATCGAACACTGGCAGCCTGCTATGCCTGGCAGGCCCCTGGAAGAGGTTTATAAATACAGCCCTTCGCTCCTGGGGTAGGGGGGACAAGGCTGAAGTTGAATGCTCAGCGCAGAGAATAAAGACCCTCTCTAGCGCTGGCGGTGGTGTGGGAGTCCCTTGCAGTGCACCCTCCAGCCCGCAGCCGAAAACTCCTCCCGAGTCTGGCAATTGCATGAAAATTCATTTTCAACTATTTTCACTTTTCCACGTTCGCAATGGTCACGTACCCATAGGATACAAAGGCTTTTACTCCGAGACGATATCAATGCGCCTAATCTCTGAAGAGTATTACACGAATCATTGCTATGATTCGTCTTGTTGCGACAAAATTTTTCCCCACTGATTAAGTTCTCCGAATTAAAATTTTAAATTTAAGACATTGCATCAGCCGCAGCTACGTTAAAATTCTACAAATACTATAATAATGCACAAGAATACTGAAATATTATTTAAAATTTGAATTATGGTAATTAATAAACTCATATAATTAATAAATTAATTAAAGAAAATAAATAAATATAAGAATATAATTTATATATTTATTTTTATTGTAAAGTATACAGGCTGAGTTATGTAACTTTAGCATCTCCTGTAATTTGTGAACAGTTAAAAGAGGTATTGCAATAGTTTTTACGAAATGGCATGAGAGAATGGGCTAATTGATGAATGTATTCGTTTCCATTTTATAATTTGCATTTTACGAGATATTGAGGTCACTTTGTTTTTCAAATGGAACTATACATACTTCTTTAGTCTATCAGACGAGCGCAAAATGACGAATCAAGTGATATACATATTGTCAAACATTTTTGAGCAATACTGATTTTGCGACTCGTATTTAACTGATATTTTGAATGTAACAGTCCACGAGGCTAGGAGTCACGTAGTTTCTCCCCGATAATACACGCTCAGGACATTAGAATGTCCGTTAAATACAGTTGCAAAAATAAAAATTACTAAAAAATGCTTGTCTAATACATTGCGACCCACCCTCCGCCAGCTAGCTCAGAATGGGTTTTCAAGGTGGGCGCAAAAAAAAAAATACAATTAGAATAGCGGGGATCAGGGTCATGTGGGCCGTTGTGGATTGAATGCATTTACACAGAAACTCAAGTCGAATCACTTTCCACTTACTTGTATATTCTAATTAATTGCTGTTACAGTCAATGAACATAAAACACTTTATATACAAAATTTTGTCTTGCTGAAAAAGAAAACAACTTACACTCTCAATAATTAACTACATGTTTCCTTTTCTCATTTAAATCAATTTCAAAGAATACTTAAAACTTTGCCTAATCATTCCAGTCGTAAATTCCTAGTTGCAACTTTACAATTAGCTAAGTTTTTCTTGAAAGAAAGATTGATTCTATTTTTTACAGAATATCGGTATAAAGAACCTGTACTAATACTTTCTTTCCGAAACAAATTATTCCTTCTAATATCTACAAATTGTTCAAGTTGGCACGACCTTACTGTGTCTTTCAGGGCGTAGAAATCTACGGCGTCGACTCTTCCAGTCGCTCGGTGTCCTTGTCCTTGCAGCTCGGTCGGGAGCAAAGCCGCCCTCTGCAGAACCGCACGGTCGCTCCTTTCCAGTACCGTTGTTCAACTCACGATGTGGCCTCCGTCTCGTTTTCCGTTGATCTCTTTTCGTATTCTTTTATAGAATGTAACTAGCTTTTAATTCCATATTTAAAAGAATCTACAATACGACAACTGAGTCTATCGTATAAGAAGAATAAATATAAAAAAAAACTGCAAAGAAAAGAAATGAATGGCCTCGTTGGTTTCATACTATTCACTCTCTCTTTACAAAGATTTTAAATGCGTCACTTATACTTTCACCCTTTTTCCTGATGAATTGTTTTAATGCCTTGTAATATGATAATTACCTCCTCGAATGTCTTGAAGAGTTTTTATCGTAGATGCAGTCCTGAAGTCCGTAGCAGTACGAGGTGCCGCCTTCTCGTGATCGGTAGGTCCTCACTCCAGCTGTTACTTCAGAAAGAAAGCTTTCTTCTCCCGACTCTCGGTGTCGCATACTCTACCGAGACGCTCCTTACGGATATAGTTCGTAGTTTTCATTTTCGGATTGTATTCATGCGCGTTGGCGCGGTTCAAACAGCTCATCTTATTCTTGAATATTGATGTGCTCCGTTTTCGAGACCTCGGCAAACGGATGGTCACATAACCCCTTCTTTCAAAAAAAGATTTTGCGGAATTTGATTTCATATGCCGAAAAATCTTTTAACCAAACTTGATGCTCTTCCTTTCTTCTGTCTTGATTCTGGAGTGTCGAGCTATCTTGTTTCTTCCTTCTCCTTCTTCTTCTTTCTTCTTCTCCTCTTCTTCGCCTTTATTCTTTATCCTTTCTCTTGACATTTATTCTATTCTTTAAAAGGTCGTAAACTATGGAAATTATACTTTCGATTGTCTTCCCACTTTCATCTAGTGTGCTTTCGCAGCAACGGAAGAAATATTGCAGTGTATGGCGAAATTCAGAATAAACCTTGAGTAATAGTTCACGCAACCTAATAAACTTTTGAGTTGTTTCGTGTTTTTAGGCAGTGCAATCTTATCTATTTCTTGCATTTTCCCCAAGTTCATCTTGACTCCGTTGACTGTCAAATCATACCCCGGGAATTTAACTTGTTGAGTGCAAAATTACTTTTTCCAAATTCAACTGTAAATTATTTTCAATGAGACGTTTCAGCAAAATATCTAGCTTGTTCATGTGTTCTTCAAATGTCTTCGAATACACGACACGTCATCAACATAGATAAAGCATCGCTAGACATCTCTGCCAATGATATTGTCTAAACATTGCACAAGAGCAGATGCACTGTTCTTGAGTCCAAATGGCATTCTTTTGAAAACATACGAAATTCCCGGTGAATAAATCCTGTATATTGTCTACATTCAGGTGCTATCGCTATTTGCCAATACGATGCAGTGAAGTCGGTTGAACTCAACCATTTGATGCCGGATAATTGATTAGTTAAATCCTCTACACGCAACGGTCTGTCTCTGTACGGTAGGGTAACTTGATTCAATCGTCTTGCATCTAAACACAACCTTATCTTCCCATTACTTTTTTCTACGAGCACTATCGGACTTAGATAAGAGGTTTTGGACTTCATGATAATATCATCTTTAACCATTGTAGCAATGAGCTTATCCACCTCCTCCTTATTTTTTTCTGGAATGACATATTGGTAACCCGTGAATGGCGTTTTATCTGTTAGTTCTATTTCGAATTGAAAATCTTTACTGGATTCTTGTTTTGCAAAACACTTTCTGATTCCTAAGTAATACTTCAATTAATTGTTTCTTCTGATTTTCATTAAGATTAGAATTTCTTGCACATGCGAACAATTTTCAGCTTCACTTCTTCTTCCTTTAAACAATTCGCCTCCCAATAATTCCATGTGAACGAATCAAATTGAGATCCTGTTGATTATTCGGTTTTAACGTTATGGTATTTTTTCTAAGTTGATAACAACCCCATATTGTTTCATGAAATCGATCCCCAGTATGAGCGGATATAAAAGTTCCGGCGCTACTAGGCACACAACTTGATACTTATTCTTGCCTATCTCTATCCAAATAAACTTGTCTTGTTATTGGCTTTGATTTTTCCGATTTGCACCTATCAGAAAAGACTTTACGAGCGGCAATGTGTACCTCCACTCCTGGTTTTCAATTCATTCAACAAACTTTCAGCTATGACGGAGGTCGCACAACCTGTATCCACTAGTACTGACGTATCAACACCCTGACATTTAACCTTGCTTCGGACACTGTCGCCTGGATCCGATCTGCTTTTGTTCTTCTTGTTCCACGGTTCGTCATCAAATGAGATTAATTTGATCGATAATATCGCCACCTCTTCTTCCTAGATTCTTCTATTAGGTTTGCGGCGGGATGGCGTGTCGAAACAAACCTTTCTAATTTTCCGTCTCATGTCCACGGATGTACTGGGTTTAGTATTTCGGTTTTGAAACCTCTATCAATAGAATTTTTCTATTCCTATCCTTAGACGGCGTCCTATCTTGACTAGCATAGGTCTGTTCTTCTACGTGCTGTTCCGATTTGTAAGTTCTTCTTTTCTCGATTTGCTTTACATAATGTTGCTGCTGCCTGCTGTCTTGGCTTTCTACGGACCACTAACATTTGCCCTTGCTCTCTGTAACCTCTCATTGTACACGAAAGTCGCATCATACAATCCCAGCTGCGTTATTAACTTTCCGTGGACATTGGGAAGAGATTCTTTAAACAAATTTTGTGTAGCTGACGGAAAATGACGTGTTAACAAACAGACAATTTCGTCATCCGGGATCGTCGGTACATAATTTGAAACTAGCTAACTTCTCCCCTGCATATTCTGCATGGACATCGTACCTTTCTGCCACGTACCATACATTACATTAACTTTGAAATTAATTTGAGTTTCATTGTTCCAGTATCTTGAGTAAAATTTTTCTTTAAATTCTGTCATAGTTTTGGTAATTCTCCCAAACTATCTGCCCATATTCGTGCATTACCCTGCATCATCTGATAGACTATGAGTTTTCTATTGTCCGAACATAATTTAAAAAAGAAATTATCCACCTGCCTCATAAATACATGGATTTTCATCTCCGCTGCACTAAATTTAGGAGTACACGGTAATGAAAATACGTGTGGAACGCTTCCTCCACTCGATGGTAAATTTTCAATTTGATTTTCAATTCTACAACGTCATTCGTACATGCTGTAATTTGTGTTGTAGAACCCATCTTGTTCGAAAGAGCTTTTATTCCCCTATCTAATTTACTAGCTTGAACCTTAACTTGTTCAGTAACTATTTTTGAAACTTTCTACACCTTGTTCTATCTCAGTCTGCCTGTCGGACACGGTGGTTATAAGATCTGATTGCATTTCGATCCTATTTTCAAATCCTTTCGTAACTTGATCAATCTTCTCTTCTAATTCATGACCCAGTTCCGTGAATTTTCTTCTAACTTCTCGTGTTCCTGCCCTAATTCTTTCTTTAATCTCATTCTTAAATTCGACCTTCCACTGTTCTGCTAATTCAGTGAATTGCATTTTTATATTCTCTTCTAACTTCCATTATTTTCTTCTAATTTTTTTTCTAAGTTAGTCCCTAATTTCTTTATGTTTTCCTCTGTCTTTCATTCTGCATTCCTAACCTCGTATCTAATTGCTGCATGAATTGTCCTATTAATCGTTGCATCATTAAATTTGCCCTGTCGAGGTTTCGTTGTTCCTCATCCGGATCTTGTGTTGGCGTTTGTTGTGATTCCGTCGGCGAGGCCATGCTAGTTTCTCCTGACGTTCCTTGTTCTACTTCTACCGTTTCTTTCGCGATCATGGTACTTGGGCTTGTCCTCCCACTTCCCTATCGCTATCTGAATCCCCAGACGATCCTTCAACGGTAGTTAAATTCTAGCCGCGTTATATTTATCTGCCATTTTGACTGTATTAACTGCCTAGAATCAATCAATCCTCTTCCCAGACACAATACACTTTTACAAATTATTACACACAATACCAAACACTATCTCGAACAGATAACACTTTCATATAATACCCTTTTGAAAAACACTCCAGAAAAACACACTTTACACAACACTTTTTTTTTTGTTCTCTGTAACCTGTTCAGCAATCTTAGTGAATTGTGATTCAATTGTACTAGAAATTTTTGGGTTCCACCAAATTTTGGTCTCAGTTTTTCAAATCGAGTTTTGGGAAATGCATCCAATAATCGAGCCCGCTTATGGCGCTAGTAACGACCCACCCCCCCGCCGGCTAGCTCAGAATGGGTTTTCAAGGTGGGCGCAAAATAAAAAATACAATTAAGAATAGCGGGGATCAGGGTCATGTGGGCCGTTGTGGGTTGAATGCATTTACACAGAAACTCAAGTCGAATCACTTTCCACTTACTTAAGTATATTCTAATTAAATTGCTGTTACAGTCAATGAACATAAAAAACTTACATATACAGAATTTTGTCTTGCTGAAAAAGAAAACAACTTACACTCAATAATTAACTACACTGTTTCCTTTCTCTCATTTAAATCAATTTCAAAGAATACTTAAAACTTTGCCTAATCATTTTCCCGTCGTAAATTCCTAGTTGCAACTTTACAATTAGCTAAGTTTTTCTTGAAAGAAAAAGATTGATTCTATTTTTTTCAGAATATCGGTATAAAGAACCTGTACTAATACTTTCTTTCCGAAACAAATTATTCCTTCTAATATCTACAAATTGTTCGTTGGCACGACCTTACTGTGTCTTTCACGGCGTAGAGAAATCTACGGCGTCGACTCTTCCCGTCGCTCGGTGTCCTTGTCCTTGCAGCTCGGTCGGGACAAAGCCGCCCTCTGCAGAACCGCACGGTCGCCTTTCCAGTACCGTTGTTCAACTCACGATGTGGCCTCCGTCTCGTTTTCCGTTGATACTCTTTTTGTATTCTTTTATAGAATGTAACTAGCTTAATTCCATATTTAAAAGAATCTACAATACGACAACTGAGTCTATCGTATAAGAAGAATAAATATAAAAATAAAAAAACTGCAAAGAAAGAAATGAATGGCCTCGTTAGTTTCATGCTATTCACCTCTCTCTTACAAAGATTTTAAATGCGTCACTTATACTTTCATCCTTTTCCTGATGAATTGTTTTAATGCCTTGTAATATGATAATTACCTCTCAGAATGTCTTGAAGTGTTTTATCGTAGATGCAGTCCTGAAGTCCGTAGCAGTACGAGGGGCCGCCTTCTCGTGATCGGTAGGTCCCCACTTCCAGCTGTTACTTCAGAAAAGAAAGCTTTTCTCCCGACTTCGGTGTCGCATACTCTACCGAGACGCTCCCTTTTCGGATATAGTTCGTAGTTTTCTTTCGGATTGTATTCATGCGCGTTGGCGCGCGTTCAAACAACTCATCTTATTCTTGAATATTGATGTGCTCCGTTTTCGAGACCTCGGCAAACGGATGGTCACAATATGGCAATATGTACATCATTGGGTTCGTCTTTTGTGCTCGGCATGATATACTAAAGAATTATATATAGTTCCATTTGAAAAAACAAAGTGATATCAATATCACGTAAAATACAAGTGGTAAAATGAAAATGAATATTTGTATAAACTAGTTCCATTCTGTCATGCACTTCTGTGAAAACTGAATTGCAATAACTTCAACCGTTCAAAAATTGTAGGAGGTGCTAAAGTTACGTGACTCAACTTGTATATTGAATTTATATTAAATTAGGGCTTCTAATGATGTTGGACTACAGGTCAAAATGTATTTCTATTTTTAAATCATAACTTTACATATGAGTTAAATAGTTTAAGGCGTTATTTCTTACTCTTAGTTACTACTCAGTTTGTTAATACTTTCTCGCCATCTGTTGGTTATCGCGAAAAAACATGCAATATTTACATGCAAGTAAATTATCCATTTGTTCAGCAAAACTAAGTAGGGAAATATTTTTTGGCTACCGCGCGAAAAAGTTTCGTGTCTAACATCCTTTAATTAACAACACTCCATCCAGCCAGACATTTGCAATTCCAACCAGGAAATGAAAACATTCACGATTCTCAACGCCCAGTTACAAAGTTACAAAATCGAACGCATCAGAAATAGCGAAGGTCGCTGAACAAGCAAAACCACAAATTTTCATCTCTAGTTATTTTGGCGCAATGAGATTACTATTCTAATTCCAGATCCTGAGATCACTTTCCGATCACCCTCAAGAAAGAATGTAATTACGCATTCTCCTTTCTCAAGCTTATGGACGAAATAAATCATTTACGTATGATTAAAACAAGGAAATTTCCTGTTGGGTCAAGGTTTTCACGAACATTATTGTAAGTACAGCACAAGTGTATTGTTTAAGGCCGAAATAATTCACGAGACAGGAAGGCTGTTTTGAGTTGTTTCATAACAAGAATAAAATTAAGAAAATAATTATGGTATCTAACCCTGTTAATGAAATGTCATAATATGCCCTACATACATTCGACTCTTGATAATGTTGAATATGTGTATTAAGCTACGTGCGTTCTCGATGGAATGCCGATGCGATTTTCTGATTATTCCATTCAAAAGTCTTCTCTGTCTCAGTATTTAAAATAGTTAAATGAAGGTTCCCTGACTGATAGAATCTGACAAATTTGTTATACATGTCGACAGAATTCAATTTTAACGAAAATGGTCCAAATCAAACAAGGACATGTTTTGTAAATTTTAAAATCTTAAATTTAAATCTATTTGGATGCATAGCCTTTATTTATTTGATAGTTTAAAAATCTCACAATTTGATAAATTAGTTGCAAACCGTAAAAAAAGAAACTGATAGTGTTCGAACAGCACATACTTTCTCACATTATTGGGGTCAATTACATAATATTTTAATATTGAATTTTCATCCTACTAACTCTCACCCTCCTCTCAAGATTAAAAAAGTCCAAACCAATCCAATTGAGCTTTGTGGCACAAATCCGCCATTATTTTGAAAGCCAGGAACAGTAACGCCATTTATTACTTCTACAAAGAAACAAACCTGAATAAATCACAACTATTACATTTTCGCAGGAGATTATACAAAAATCAAAGATAATTTCACACAAGCGTGCCTTGTCGAAGAGCTTCAATGTTTGATCATACTAAATCAGGGATCAATTATTTTTAAGGTTAAAGAAGTCTACTGTAACGTCACCACATGGAGGTCAGACTTGAACTTCCTTAGAGGGGTCTGAGGCTGACGCCCATATGAGAAGGACAAAAGGCCGGTTGGTACAAAGACTTTGGGTAGCTGTAAGCCAACTGAAGAGGAGCTTTACCGCCCCCTCCGTGACGCAAGAAGGGCAGGGCAGTGGAGACTGACCCCACGGTGACTGGCCATTTGTCCCGAAGCCACCCGCATGTTTCAGAGTGGCTAGGGGTGGGAGCACACAACCGCCCAGACGTCTGCTGGCCTGGGAAGCGAGAGGTTCGTTTTGAGATTGCCTCGTTTGCAGACGCAACTGCTGCCTCGAGGTGGAAGTGTATTCCAGCAGTGCGATGCACTGAGGTCATGGCACTGGTGCCGTAAGCGTCTGGGTGGAGGATGCACTAGCCTGGGGACGGGGAGCAGTGTGCGATGGAGTCACGGAGGTAAATTGTGAACGTAACCCAGAGCTGTAAATTGTGTAAATTTGTAAATAAATAGATTTGTAAATAGAGCTCGGATCTGTGTTGTCATTTCGCTGCCCGACGATACCTCTAAACTAAAATTCTAGAGCAGAAGGACATCAATGTATCACCATACAAATGCACAGAGATGTTTACAAATCTATCACCTTTTATCATTTACGAATTATACCTGGAACACAATAGAAAAATTAATAAGAAATTAATTCTTTTAAATCAAATACATTATCGCAAATTCAGCAATCGAAACCAGCATACACGTTTTAAACCGCGAACAATATTATCTCCCAACAAGAGAAATCACTGAATTTTGATGTCTTTTCGCGATATTTTCATTGCTGTATTGCGACATGATATCTCATGAAAGAAAAAGAAATTCAAAGAAATCTTTGAAGCAGTTTCTGAGAAAATATTTTTAATTGCTTTTATTTCAAGCAAAATTATGCAAAAATACTCGCTTTTAAAAAATACATTACCCTATTTAAAAATTTAATTGTTTAGAACATTTTATTAACGACAATATCTCTTATCAATAGATATTTGGAAATGTTAATTTTTCAGTTTTCAAAATAACAAAGATTTTATCGAAATAGGACTTTCATCATTTTATTACCGTACTATGCAGTGTTTGAGAAATCATTTTTTAAAAAATTACTCATATTTTCGAAAAACTTGGATATGATATTATTTAAATAGGTACCTTTATAGAACAGGTTTCATTAACAAATATCAAAGTTGAATATTGAAGCTGTAGGAACACACCTAAAAGTTTTTGAACTTTTTAGTTATTAAAACAATTTAATGTTTAACGAAAATACGAGCAGTATATATTTGTTATTACGATTTTTATTTTAAGACTATTTTCTCTATCCTAGAAAGAATTTAATAAACAAATTTGAAGCCAATTTAAGAATAATTTGAATATATTATTAACGCTTCATATCCGTAGAAATCAAAATATTCATTTTGAAGGGTACCCGGATAAGATGGTAACAAGTTTCTGAGTCAAATAGCGTATGAGTGTTTACGTTACAATTCTTACATTAAAATAATATTTTGAAAGGTTTATTAGCCCTCGTCCCTACTCCACCCTCTACAGCCAAAAACGTATTTTTATTTAGTTTTTCGGCAACTTACACTATTTTATCTGACTGAAAAAATATTATAAATAAAAAAACAGTTTATACTATTAGAAAAACATGTTTTGGTATTTTCTCAGACCCAAATTCAAACACGAAAAATATTTTTGAAAACAAAATAACACAAAAATTGTATTGTGTCTTAGAATCATGGAATAGGTTCCAGAAAAATCTCAAACGTTCCTCTTAAAACACAAATTGTTATGAATCTTTTTTCATATTTTTTAGACAGCTGGCTGCAGTTAAAACAATTTTGTGATCAAATTATTTTCTCATCAACTGCCAAAAACGATCGTCTTTCCTCAGCGTATGATATGCTTATGCAAAAGGATTAGGAGGATTTAATAAAAAGAGAATTCGTAACTAAATTTCAAAATCAAAATATTACTGGGTGCTACAAAAATGTATTCAAGTATATAGTAAACTAAAATAAATGCACGAAACTGTTGCAGCCATTTTCAAAGTAAGTCAATGCTTTAAAGGCCGAAATGCTCTTTTACTGCAACCCAACTGTCGAAAAATCTGATAAAATATTCACAACAATTTGAGTTTTAAGAGGAACGTTTGAGATTTTTTAACCTGTTCCAGGGTTCTAAGACACATTAAAATTATTTTTGTAATTGTTTCAAAATATTTTTGGGGTTAAAATTTGGGTCTGAGAAAATATTAAAAATGTTTCTGATAGATATGTTATTTTCTTATTTATCAAAATTTTCAGTCGAATAAAATAGTGTTAAGTTGCCGAAAAATTAATTTTAAACATACTTTTGAATATAGAGGCGCGTGGGGGGGGAACGGTGGCTGAAACCTTTCAAAATATTATTTTTATGTTAGAATTATAATGTAACTACTCATCATTCATCATGTGCTTTGCCAGGAGATCAAGGATTATTTGGCTACCAATGTTGTTACCAATGGACTCCTACATAAATGGGGTAAGGTCTTGACGCCAAACTGCGACTGTGGAGCAACTAGACAAATCGTACGCCACATCATAACGGAATCCCCTGATAGAGCGTATGACGGATCATTTGACATTTCCTGACGCAACTAGTGCGCAATTGAATCATTAAAATTTAAATGTTGCCTTTAAACTTGTATCTTATGATTGTATTCTGTTTGTTGGTTTGGTACAATATCTTACATTTCTGCAGATACGGTGTTTATATATATCACCATTTTATTACCATACGATAAATAAATGTAACTACTCATATGTAATTTGGTTTGGGGAACTTTATACCACTTTATCGGGTTCCCTTTGCTAGATCTCGAGTTCAGCCAGATCGATGGGGAATATCAATTTTGAAGAAAATCATAGGAACGGTTTACAGTCTAACCGTACAACAGACGGACTGACAGGCAAAGAAAGTTTTACCGTTACCAATTTTTCAGCATCAAGAATCTACAAAATATGGATTCTGGTACACATCGTGTTGGAGGAAGATTTACTGTTTTTAAAGGAAAAGTATTTACTTTTTCCATCCAAGGCCCAACAATAAGGTTTTCCTCGTAAAAATTACAATCTTTTGCCGCAGCATTATATTTTCTCTAGACTCGTACGAAATGCGAAAGTAAAAAAGAAAACTCTCTAGTATTCTAAAAAACCCGTTGAACTAAATGATTTGGGGTGATATATGTATACTATGATATGTCTTTTTAATTTTAATAACGTTTGCTGTTCTTATTTCATTCTCTTTAATTCAAACATACTCTCGAAAGAGATGTAGAAAAAATGTTTAGAAAATTCATCTCTTAATGAAAAGAACCGAAACCCTCATTTTCTGTTTCATTTCTAGGCTGCGAATGATTTTTTCAGGACCCTCTCCTCGTAAATGGAAATAAAAACATCCGGTGGGAAACAAGTCCATTTCCTTGCGACATTCTTTTCAGCGTGATTGGGCAAAAACCAGTACGCCCTCAGTGTGCACCGCCTCGCCCTTGACACGCCCTCGCCGTGTGGCGTCGCCCGCGTCGCCGCCAGCTGTATGCGCTCTTGGCGCGCAGACAAGGACTCGGGGGCGGGGGTCGAGGCCGAGGGCTATTCGCCCCACCCTCCATCGACCGCTCCGCACCAGCCCACGGCGCCGATTCTTTGCGGCCCAGCAACCGCCACCGCCCCGCCCCGCCCCGCTCCGCCTCCAGGGCACGGGTCGTCCCCGTCCACCCCGCCCCCCCCCGCCCCGCCCGTTTCGCCACGCTCTGTGCAGTCAGCCGCCACAATACACCGTGTGCAGGTTGCGCTGAAAGAGGTGTTGCTCAAGGTTCAGAGGCAGGACCGTCGTCTTTAAAAGGAGGGCTGAAAGCGATTTAAAGCAGAGGTTGTACAAGGGAGGTGGTAGAGTGCCAGTCAGGCCTGATTGAATTACCTTAAAAACATCACAAGAAATGTATTGAGTAGGGAAAGTTCTTCTTGACTATAATAATATTGGTGTATGTTGCAGATGAAAAAAGGCGCAGACATTTTTCTGTTTGCCAAAATAGTTGAATTTCACATATACCACAAAAATGAATATAACACAAAAATCACGGAACTAAAACCCAGTTAAAAAGTTATTTTTTCTCCAATAACGCGTTCATCGATAGTACAATTGCATAGGAGATAATTAATGTTTATTATTTATGGAACTAAAACAGGAGACAAATTATGTTTTATTGGAATGTCAGTATAAATTTAAGAACGTATTGGGGGTGTCTGTAGGACTGATACTAACAACTTTCCTTTAGATAAGTCTGAGTGAAGGCATGACAGCAGTTTATAAAGACCAGATCCAGATTTTTAAATGCTTATAGGGACCAAGGTCATTTTGGAGCAGACACCGTTGACATTATGAAAAATAAAATTCTTCAATTTACACGTAATGAAATGATTGAATGTTTTCGATATTGCTAATGTAGTGAGGCTGAACTAAGCAAATTTAAATTTCATTGAAAATTTGTAAATTTCAACACATACTACGTCATATGAATGTAGTATATTCAAAGTTCGTTGCTATGATACGTTCCACAACAGAGAATTGTAGACAGAAAAATTAATTTTAAATTTATATTTTAGGTCGTTCTTTGAAATCATGGGCATTTCAGATCAGGGGAAAACATGTAAAATTTCGTGTCCAGTGGACGATCCCTAAGGATCATCACAGAAGAGTGGAGCATCCTCTACTGAATGTGAAAATGGATAAATAATATCTGCCCCAATTGGAGCAAATCGCTTGAGAGCGCAATGGGCAACGCCTTCTCGTGCGTGTGCCGCTTCCGCACCGCATTGTTGCGACCAGTGGACCGGGCCGCTGACGGGCGTGGAGGACGCGCTGCTGCTGGAGCTGCAGCGCGCGCGCCGGCCATCGAGGGCGCGGTACTACGAGCAGCACAGGCTGCGCTGCGCGCTGCGCTGCTCGGCGACGGCGCCCGCTCGGCGCCCGCCGCGCCGCCGCGCCCTCGCGCCGCCCGCGCCGCCGCCGCGCGCAGCTCCGCGTCGGACGAGGCGCTGGGCGGCGCGCCGTGCTGGTGCCGCGCGCCCGCCAGGACGACAAAATGCGCCGAGGGGGCTGCGCCGGGGACCGTTCCCCAGCCGGCGCGAGGGCTGGCGGAGGGGCTGCTGGGCGGCCCCGGGGCGCGGGCCTGGCGGCGGCGCCCGCCCGCCGCCCCCGCCGCCCGCCCGCGCGCCTCCGACGCCGAGCGCCGCCGCTTCTGGGCCAAGATTCCCGCCCCGCCGCCCCGGCACCGTCGCCGCCGGCTGCGCCGCCGCCGCCGCTGACCGCTCGCGCGCTGCACGACGCGCTGGGCAGCCCTGCGCCTGCTCGCCCCGCGCGTCCCCGCCCTGCGACCGCATCGCCGACCTCCTGCACTGCCCGCGCTCGCCGCCCGACTACCCCGTGGACGCTCGTCCCCGCCGCCCGCAGCCCGACATGCACTGCCGCGCGTCCCTCGCGCCCGCTGTCCACGGCCGTGCGCTGCCAGCCGCCCCGCAGCCCTTCGCCACGCCCACCGCGCCCACCGTCCAGCTCAAGCAAATTGACTCAGCCGCCCGCGCCAGCCGGGTCGGCTACCGCCACGCGCGGGGACCTACAAGCGATCACGTGTACGTGGCAGACGGAACTACGCAGTACCGCTACGCCGCCGGCCCGACCAACAGTGACCCCGCCACCTGGACGGCGTCCGTCGCCGCGCCGCAGCCACTTCCTGGAAGCGCTCCCGTGGGGCCGCCGCGCCATCAACCTCTCCGTCGTCGTCTACTCCAACAACGTCATCATCGCGCAGGTGAGGGCTTCTCGCCCAGGCGAAATCCACGTGAAGGCTCCATCAGCAAGCGCTGGACGCTCCCGCCCGAGTGCCCGCGGACAACCTCGCCTGCTTCCTCGGCGACGAGCTCGTCGTTGTCACGCTGCCCCCCAGACAGTTCTACCAACTTCTGCGTGCCCCCCGCCAGTGCCTGGGCCCGCCTCAGAAGGGACTATCCTTACCCCCAATTGTAATGTTGGCATCCCTGAATACGGTGAACGAAGATAGTAACAGCTGTGGTCTTCATTAGAAGCCTCACCAGACAAGTCATTCTTATTTGTGGGAAAATTAATAAAATATATACAAAAATAATGATTTTTATTTTATAAAGTGAACTTCAACGACCTTTCTTCAAAACCGAATCTCGCTGGAAACTTAATTTTCAAATTTAAATTTTTTGAATAATTTTGCTGTATACTTGAATGAATGAACTGATGTATTATGGTAATTCAATGTTATTATGCACTCTTGAATTTGCAAGTATGAGCATAAAATTCCGTTCATCAAAATGTGACTTATCAATGAATGTATTTAACAACAGCTTGCAATAAACATTACATACATTAGAACAGGTGGAGTACATTTCAAATCCCCAATAAATTATTGAGATACACCTACACCCACATTGACATACCTATACCCTTCTTTTGACACATGACTCTGTACTTTCTCTGAATGAGGCACGTTTTGATATTTCTTTGTGAGTCTTAACTAGTAACAACACTTCCCATGTGAGAAAAATACAAATATTGAAACGACACATATTTGTGCATAGAGATCTATTTATTGAAGGCCGTTGCCTTTTAACTCATTTAAATGAACGCTTAAAAAATGTAAAGAAGATGGAGCGGAAGGAATGCGAAATTGTTTACTGGGTAGTTCGTATTGAGAAAAACTGGGCGTTGACTTACAATTTTCCTCGTTACTATTTCTTAAAAAAACATAATATAAAAAAGGAATCACGTAGACGAGTTGATCACAATTTGCAGCGCCACTCGCTTCCGCTGCATCGAAGCTCAATTCACCACAAGACATTGTCCCAAAACGAGGGGCAGGGCAAAAGGGGGAGAAGGAGAGAAACAGAAGGCAGCGCATTGCCTATTCTCGCCTTGGGAAAGACACCACTTTCCTCGGCTGCCTGCTCTTCTCTGCTCTCTCAACGCGTACTAATTTCACCTCGCTTAAAATTCATCCTTATATTTATATTCAGGGCGCAGCATTCATCAACAAAACGAATAAGGCGCCGGCGCATTAATACGTAATCGCCCGCAGAGTCAATTTATTTTAGAAGATAGCGCGCGGGACGAAGGCGGTTCAAATTTGCGCCGGCGCGGCGCGGCGAGTGGCCGCCAGGCGAAAGGGCTGGTGGTGGGGGCCTGGCCCCTCGCAGAACGTGACGTTTGCACGCAACACGAAAAAGCGCAAAGCCGAAGGAAAGTGGCGTTGGAATTCCAGGAAAACAAGGGTCGTTCATGAAGCGTTGCCGAGTGCATCAGGTTGTGTAGAAGCTAGGTTTCGTTGTAGAGGTAGCTTTGAGACAAATGTAGTAATTTGGGAACCGTATGGACCACTTCATTAGGAAATAAACTGCAAACTGGCAACATCGCATGCGCAAGATGCGACTACGATATATATATATATATATATTTTATATATATATATATATATATATATATATATATATATATATACCGTAGTGACTAGACTAATGAAATATATATATATATATATATATATATATATATATATATATTCATTAGTTTTATTAGTTGCTAACAAATAGAATGGCAGAACAAGGTGTGATCGATCTTTTAGTTTTTTTGACCCCTTTGCTCCC
>CAXIVR010000523.1:0-29686 GCA_964035755.1 Teleogryllus oceanicus
TTTTTTAAATAAAGAGAAAAGTTAATGGTAAATTTTGAAAAAAAAAAGGAAACATAAGAATCCGTGGGTGGGATTTTTAATTTTTTCCCATTTTTTTTGAATCTAAAGTCGGGCTAAGATGTATTTCTCAGAAAAAACCTTCTCAGGAGGTAAACATTCAAAATATTTTTTATTTAATGGTAGTTTAAAAAATTGAAACTTGACCCAGTGGGGGGGCAACCCTTCCAAAACCAATTCCCCGGTTCTTTTCCCTGAACCCCCATTTCTCCCCCGCCTAAAAACCCCGAAAGGCCCAAAAAGGTTTTTGGACCGCCCGTTTTTTTGATTCCCGAAAATGTAAATACCGCCCAAAAACGGGGAAAGAATTTTGGGGGCCCCCCAAAGCGGATGGATATTTGGAATGATAATTAAATTTGAGAAAAGAGGGCCACCTTATCCGGGCGGACCGGAGGTCGGTGAAAGAAAAGTTCTTTCTAAAGGGGAACGGGGCGGACGTAAAAACGTCCCAGGAGTGACTTCAGGGATTTCATTTTTCCCTTTTTTAAAAAACTCTTCAAAAACAAAATTTTTTCTTTATAAATTATTTAAAAATCTTAGAAAAAAGATAAAAAAATTAAAATTTATAATGGAAGAATTGGGATGGGTTTTGAATGAGGGATAATTAAAAACGTTCATTTCTTTTTCCCATTTTTTTTCTCTCTCCGTGTTTTCATATTTTTTTCCAAGTTGGTCTCATAAAAAAGGGTGATCTCTGGTTTTTTCCTCTGAATATCAGTTGGTCTTAACTGTAATCAAAAAAAAGAAAATTTGGAGTATTCAAGCATAAAAAACAAACAGAAAAAAGGGGCGTTTCTGGGAAAAGGCGTTCTGGGGCCCACGCCCCCAAGGCAAGACTCGGGGGAAAAGGTGTAAAAGGGAAGAAAAGTGGACTGCTCTCCGGGCCGAACACAGAAAGGTCTTCCCCAAATAAAATGTTTGTGGGAAAAAGGGTATTCGTTTAAAAAAGCTCTTCTTTACCCGTAAAAAGAAAAGGGGGGGGTCAGATTTACCAGCAAAGAAAAGAAAATTTAAAAGTCATTTTTTTTGCTTCAAAACGTAAAACAAAATCAATCTTTTTTTTAAAAAGGTTTAAGATCAAATATTGTAAAAAGTGTTTAAAGGTTTGTGAAAATATAATTATAAAAATGTAATTCTTTTTTTAGAGAAAAGTTTCCTTTTTTTAAAAAAGTAATTTTAAAAGGAAATAAATTTTGATTTTCAATGTTTTTCTTCAAATTTGTAGAAATTTTAAAGTTTTTTAATTTCTAAAAGTGTTTTTTCTTGGGTTGTAGATAAGTAAAATTGTGTATTGTGTTATTAGTGTTTTTTTTCAGTCAAAGTATTCTTTTTTGTTTTTTTCTTATTGCCATTGTATGTATTTTCAAAAAAATATTTTGAATATATTCTGTTTAAATTAGTTTCTCCCCCGAGTTGTTTGTAATTTTTGTAATCCAAAACATCTTACGACCCCCCCCTATTTTTTTTTTTTTTTGGGGTTTCCACTGGACTCTATACGGGGCTATACCATCTGAATTTTTACCCCTAAAACGTCTAGGTGGTGTTGCCCCCCGACAGTGGCTCCTTTTAAAAAAGGGGGCTCGATTTTGGGTTTTCTTTTTAAAAACTCGTTTGGGTATTGGACCAAATTTGGTGTAACAAATTACTAGACAATTAAACCCCGTTCAAAAATTTCAAAAGGTTGCGGGTAAAAGTTTTGAGAAAAAGTGTGTTATTTGGGTTTTTTTTTTTTTTGAAAGGATATTTATTTTTGAGAGTTTTTAGTTTCAAATTGTTCTTTTTTTTCTGTTGAAATATTTTAAAATGTATTTCTGGAAAATTATTGATTCTAGGCGTTAATGAAATGGCAGATAATATAACGTGGCTAAAAATTTACCACCGGGGAAAGGGAATTTTGGGGAATCAGATGGATGGGAAACGGGGGACAAGCCCCGGTACGATGTCTGGAGGGAACGGGGTAATTAGGGGAAGGGGGAACTGTGGGATCCCAAGAACCCCGGGAAAATCAGGATGGGGAAAGACAAGCCTCAGGAAGGGTTTTTATGCGGGGTTAGGGCAATTTACAAAAATTGATGTGGGTTGTCATGAGGGGGAAAAAAACAAAAAACCATAAAAAATTGGATTTCTTTGGAAACTAAACAGAGGAAAAGGTTTATTTGGAAACTAAACTGGGGAGAAAAAACTTTTTAAAACCAAATTGAAAAAATAACCCCAAAAAATGGAAACAAACTGAGGAGAACAAGGTTCTGGAAACAAAACTGGGGAAAAAACCCAAAAACTTTGGAAACAAATTTGGGAATTCGACACAGTAAAAAAATAGGAATTGAAAAAATTTAAAAAGCACATTTTACTGTTAGGGACAGTGGAATAATTTAGGCGGGGTTCAACAAATTAGGGAAAAGGCGAAAAATTGGGGGGTGGGCAAATTAGAGAAAATGGATAAAGTAACAGAATTTGAAACTAGGATAAAAACAAAATGGATCTTGTAACCGCCTACCCACAGGGATAAAATAGACAAGGGTAAAAAAGTTCAAAAATTGTTACTGAACAAGTTGGTTCAAACTAATAAATTAGATAGTGGAATAAACTCTTTCTGACGGAGGGGTTCTACAACATCAAATTAATGTAAAAATGAAGTAGTAGAACTGAAAAATCAATTAAAAATTTCCACCGTGGGGGAAATTTCAGCCATTTTTCTTTCCCCTTACCCCTAATTTCAGTCGGGGGAGATGAAAACCCATTTTATTTATAAAAAAGTAATTTTTTTTTCTTTAAATTGTTTCCGGACAGTAAAAATGTTTTTATAGATTTTTTAATGCGTCTGGGCAGATGTTGGGAGGTTTCCCAAACTGGCCCGAACTAAAAGAAAAATTTTATTAGTTTTAAATAAAAACTAAATAAATTTTAAATTTGTAATGTGGACGTGGAAAAAGGGTACATGTAAGGGGAATCACGAGAATTAGTTTGTTTCAATTTTCTCCGACTGGATGAAGAAATTGTCTGTTTTTTAAATGTCATTTCCTTTCCCTACAAAATTTTTGTAAAAATCTCTTCAATGTCAAAAAAAATTAAAAACAGCTAGGTTGTATGATGCCCTTTCTTTATAATAAAAAGGTTACAGAAAGAAAACAAATGCTAATGGTCAGTAAATGTCAAATTGAGCAGCAAAACAAAATTTAACAAACCAGAAAAGGAAACTTAAAAAACTTTCCCCAAGAAAAACAATTTAAACTAGAAAAACCCAGGACCTCGTCGGATAGAAATGAAAAATTCTATGATGGGGGTTTTCCAAAAAAAACGGGCCAAGTATCTCGCGGACTGGTCGGAAAATTAAAAAGGGTTTTGTTTCACCCCATCCCCCAAACAAATGAAAATCTGTAAAAAAGGGGTGGATATTATCAATCAATTAACCCATTTGATGAAACTGTCCCGAAAATCTCAATGCATATAAAAAAAACAGTTAATAAATATTCAGGAATAAAAAGGTGGTTTAAAAAAAGAACCCAATGGTTTTCAATTAAAAATAAATTGAAAAAAACACCATTAAAGGGTTCAATATGTCTTTCCCAAAAAAACAAAAGGAAGAGGTGGAAAAGCTCATTGCTCCATAAATAAAATGATATCATCATGAGTCAAAACCTCTTATCTAAACCCATAATGCTCGTAAAAAAGGTTGGAAAAGATGGGTTGTTTTAGATGCAAGGCGTTAATCAAGTTACCTTATGAGACAGACCTTACGTGTGGATTTAACTAATCAATTACCCCAAAGTGGTTGACAACCGACTTCCCATCTTTGCAAATGCAAGCACCAAATGTGACAAAAAACGGTTTATTCACCGGGTTTTTTGTCTTCAAAGGAATGCCATTTGGACTCAAAAACATCATCGGGACAATTTTAGATAATATCTTTGGAGATGTGGATGTTTTATCTATATTGATGACGTGTTTGTTTGCATTTGAAGAACACTGCTGCTAGATATTTTTTGAAATCTGATTGAAATAATTTAAACTAAATTTTGGGAAAAAAATTTTCTGCACTAAACAAGTTAGTTCCTGGTTATGAGGGACAGTTGAGTAAAAATAAATTAAAAAATGAGAGATAGAAAAAAATTCCCCAAAAAACACGAAACAACAAAAGTTTGTTGGTTGCGTCAATTATTAGGTTTTTTTCCCCTAATTTCCCATGCATTGAAATATTTCTTCCTTTTGCAAAAACACTAGATAAAGTGGAATACAATCGGAAATAAAATTTTCCCACAGTTTCACCTTTTAAAATGAAATAAGTGGCAAATAAAACAAACAAACAGATAAAAAAAGCAAAAGAAAAAGAAAAAAAAAAACAAGGGAAAAAAAGGGAAAAAAGGGGGAAGGAAAGATGGGGAAGAAAAAAGGAGTAAAAAAAAGGAAGAAAAAAGTTTGACATTCGAATCAAAAAAAAAAAAGGCATAAATTTTGGGAAAAGTTTTTGGCAAAAATAAACCCCAAAATTTTTTTTTCAAAGAAGGGGTTTGTACCCCCCTTTTCTTAGTTCCAAAACTGAAAACCCCCCAAAAAAGCGAGAAAGAATATTTTGAACCCCCAAGCGGATGGTTTTGGAATGATAATTAAATTTAGCAAGACCCCTTTCAAGGGGAGAGGAGGTCGGATGAAAAAAAATTCTTTCTGAAGGTAGCAGCTGAACTGGGCGGACTTGAAAGCATAAAAGTGACATTGGGTTTCAGATTTCCCTTTTGGAAAAATTTTTAGAAGCCAGAAAGTAATTATTCTTTATAAATTAAAAAACTTCTTAAAAAAGATTGAAACGTTAAATTTAAAAGGGAAAGGGTTGGGGAGTGATTTAATAGAGGGCGTATTAAAGCTTGCATTATTTCTCTTTCCAGTTTTTTCTCTCCCCGTTTTTCTATTTTTAAAATTCTCTTAAATTTGGTCCCCCATAAAAGGGGTGATCTCTGGATTCATTTCCTCTAAATTTCCAGTTGGTCTTAACAATGAAAATAAAGAAAAATTCTTTGAATATTCAAGCATATAAACTTGAACAGAAAAAAAGGCGTTTCTAAAGGAAAACGCGTTCTCAACCCAGCCCTTAAGGCCAAGAGCTCGGGGGAAAAGGTGTGAAGGAACAAAGTGGACTGCTCTCCCGCCGAGAACACAGTGGTTTTCCCAAAAAAAATTTTTTGGGGATTATTCAGTTTTAAGAAAGCTCATTTTTATCTACCCGTAGAAAAAAAAAGGGATCGTTTGAAAGATAAAAAAAAAAAGCATTTTTTCGACTTCAATACGTGAAAACAGAATCAATTTTTTCCAAAAAGGTTTAAAGATCAAATATTTAAAAAGTGTTTAAAGAGTTTGTGAAAAGTAAAATTATAAAAATATAATTCTCGGGTTTTTAGAGAAAAAAAGGTTTCCTTTTTTTGAAAAAGTAATTTGGGGGGAAAAAGTAAATTTTTGATTTTCAATGTTTTTTCTTAAAATTTTAAAAGAAATTTTCAACGATTCTTTAATTTTCAAATTTGTTTGTTAAACAATTGGGTTGTGATGAAGTAAAAATTGTGTTTTTTTGGGTTTTTTCAGTAAAAAGGTATTCTGTATTTGATTTTTTTTTTTGCCTTTATGTATTTGTCAAAGCAGAAATTTTTTTAAAATTTTTTGTTTGAAATGATTCCCCCCGTTTTTTGAATTTTCTAATCCAAAAACGATCTTCGACCTCCCCCTATTTTTTTATTTTTTTCACCGGGGACTCTTTTGGCAGTGTCTGGGGGTTGTTCCCCCCCCTAGACTCTCGGGGTGGGTGCTGGCCTTACCTGCCGCACACAAGTGGCCCCCAGTACGCTGGGGAAAAACCCTAAAAGGGAAAAAACCTGAAAATCAAAACCCGGTAACTACTCTATCCTTTTTTTCATTTTTTTTTGGCGGGGGTCGGCTTCTCCCCGTTTTTGGTCCACCCGAAAAAACAGCACCACAAAAAATCGCCCGCACAACGCCTCCCTCATTTCCCGTTCCCCCTTTTCCTTTTTTCCCCGGGAAATATACACAACGAAAATAAAGGGATGTAATTTAAAATAATTCTAAACCCATTAGCATTGACAATTTTTTTTAATTCTTTTTAATGGCTTCTTTTTGGTTTTTACTGTTGGGAAGACCTAAATTTTTTTCCTAACATCATCAATGAACCGTTTTTTAAATGGGTAAATCTAATTTTACTTATTTTTTTATTTCAAACCAATTTGGACATCTGATATTTTTTTTTATCGTTTCTAAATTGCAAAAAATGCGTATCATCCAGAGAATTTTTTTTTTTTCCGTTGTTTGGGCATATCGTTTTTATAGTAGGAAGACAGGGTCAAAAATCATTAAAACTTCATGCGCAATGGATGAGAGTCAAAAAATTATGTTAACGTTTATCATTCCAAAAGATTTTCTTCTCTGGGGGTCTTTTTAAGATGGAACATCAATCTAAGGAAATCCCGTTCCATGGATAATTTTGAAGGAAAAATATCATGATCAACGACGTCAAACATTTTAAAAAGATCTAAAATAACCCAAAAGGTGCTTCGTTTTGTCCCAGTGGGACGTTTTTAAAGGAAAGAGAATGGCTGTTTCGTAATTTTGTTTCCTATTCCTGTTGGCAATCTAAAGGCGCGTTTTTTTTTAGGGGAAAAGGTTTACTCTCATTTTTTTAAAAATTCTCAAATTTTTTGGAAAAAACAGAAAATTTAAACCAAAATTTAAAAATTTAATTTTGTTTTTTTTTGAAAAACGTAAATCTTCTTAAATCTGTTCTCCGTAGCTGTGGAGAAAAGTTTGGCATTTTTGCGGGTTTAAGGGGAAAATTGTCTTTAACTATGTTTCTTTTATCCCCCCGTGTCAATTAACAAGCCCAGGCATCAAATTTTAATAAATTATGTCGGCCCCCGTTTTTTCCGTAAAATCTTGCTTTTTTTTTTTGTTGAATGTTTTAAATAAACCCATTTAAAATTATTTTATAAAAATTGGTACTATTAAATGCTTTTTAAATCAACCGTTGTTGTGAAATCCTAAATGAATCCCCTTTTATCACATTTACATGATAAATTTATCAAAAATTTCAAACTTACCTTCCTCGGGAAAATGGTGAAAGAAAAAAGGTATTCGACATAAATGACGTGGGATGAATAAAATAATGAAATATAATCGGTTACAACACTTCCTCGGAATTTTTAATAGAGCTCTTGGGTTTGATAAAATGGAGTAAACTAACAGAAAGAAAGAAAAGGGCGTTTTGGCATGGGGGAAAATTAAGTGTTCCCGGTTTCTGAAAACTTAATAAAACTTCCTAGTAAATTAAAAAAAAACTGAAAAAAAACACAAATTTTTTCCAAAAGCCCCAAAACCCATTAAATTTTATTTTGAAAAAATTACTTAAAATCAGTGTCTTTTTATTTCAAATATCCCAGTTTCATCCCCCTCGATTTGTCTATTACAATTATTCATTTTTTTAACATCCAAATATTCAAAAAAAAAAATGGATATTTTAGTTTCCTCTATCGAAGATTTATTTTGAAAAAAAAGATAGTATGATGTTTTTATATTTGTTTTTCTTTTTTTAAATTTTAAAGGAAAATTTTGAATGTAATTTAAAATTTTTTTAATTTGGAAATTTAAAACATCTTCAAATAAAATCCACCGTGTCATTACGCATAAAATTGGGTTGCCATTCCCCGGGTTCTCTCACATCTAAAAAAGGAAAACTGAAATATTTCTTTTATTGGAAAAGGGGAAAAAAATCGGGGTTAGGAAATCGAAAATAAATTTTTTGATCAGTGCTTACCTTTTTGAAAATTTTTGGGCGAATTTTTCAGTATATTGAATTTGTTAACAAATAAAATTCCCATAAAAGGTCTAAAAAATTGAATTAATTTCCCCAAAAGGGTAAAATAAATGGAGTTAAAAAGTTAATGGGTTTTTTTCGTGTTTTGTTCTTTGGATAAAAACTTCGCAAACCTTTTTCAACCCACAACTGTTACTCGTATAATCTAAAAACTATAGGGAAGTGGGGAACTTTGGACGTGATTGGATCAGTCTATTGAAAAAGGAAAAGGGTTCTTTGGGTCCCGGGGAAGTCTGTTTTAAATTTTTGCATTTGAGCAGCGCTGTAAAAATCAATTCGGGTTGTGGGTTTCAATGGTTAATGGTTAATCCTTCCCGGGAAAACTCGTCCTACAAAAAACTGAAAATTTTTTAAGTATATTTCGATTGCGTTTATAGTTATCCACAAACAAACTCCCCCATTTCTTTAATATAAGCTAGAAATTTTTTTGTAAAAACCCATTTGCTCTATTCTTTTTTTTTTTTTCAAATTTTAAAAAAAATGTCTCATTTAATTTCCCCCTTGTTAATATTTAGATCAAGTTTTTTTATTTGTTTTGAGTAAAATTTTTAAATAATTCATAAATTCCTCAAACTATACTTTTTCTGAAAATTAGCCCAAATCGCTTTTTTAAAAAAGCTCAAACATTTTCCCAAAATGTAATTTTTCCTTTTTTCAACGTTACTAATCCTTTTTTAATATTAAAAGTTCATTTTGGGCATTTTTTTTTTTTCAAAATTCCCCTTTTAATTTTAAATCTCTCCCCCTTGATATGCACATTTCCAGCGATTTTTCTTTTGCATTTTGAGAAAAAATTAAATTTTTTAAATAAGTTTTCAAAACTAAAAAGTTTCTTCTAAACTTCAAATTTTATTTTAGAAAAGTTATTTTCTTAAAATCTTGTTTTTTAAAAAAATTGACATTTAGGAAGGGGTTTTCTCTTTTTTAATTTTCCCAAAAAGAAATTTTCAGTTCTGTTAGTAAACCAAAAAATTGAAAAATTGTATAATTTAAAAATGAAAAAAGTAAAAAAATGTATTAACCCCTGGCAAAATTAGATAGCCAGAGAAAAGCCCGAGCAGACCACTGGACAGAATTTTTTCCATTCTTGCCCACTAGTTTTTAAAAATTGAAGTGTTTGAAATTAATGGAAACAAATAAATCAGAGAACTCAGGATGATTTTTTTTAAATTTAAAAACAGGAAAAATGGGTTCAATTTCCAGATTTCTGATTATGTTTGTTTTCTCATTTTTTTTGGTATGATTAAAATTTCATTCGAAGAATTTCTTGGAATTTGATAAAAATTTTAAAATTCCGAAAGGGAAAAACCCAAAATAATAATCAATATCTTACAATTCCCTTTGTTTTAAATTTTAAAAACCCTTTTTAATATGTGTTTAATAATTCTTTTATTTGAACCATGTAGATTTTTAAATTTTTAACATCTCAAAAAAAATTTTTCAGAAGGCCTCCCCCACTTCGGGTATAAACCCTTTTGGACTTTGCCCCACTTGCTTGGGGTTTCTGGTTAATTTGAAATATTAATTCAAATCAACGTTGTCCCTGTTTCGCGGAGTAAATCGATTTCTTCAAGAAGGGGGCGATAAAAAATTTCAAAATTTGTTTGACTTTTTAAATATTTTATTACAAGGGGGAAAATTTTCTTATCAATTTTGCCCAAAAATCTTTCATTTACATTTATAATTCATTTTTATTTGGTTTGTTTGACGTTTTTTTGTAAAAACCCGTCAAAACTGTATATGATATGGGGAAAAAATGGTTAAAAATATAAATGGGGTTAGGAAGATTCCCCAAAATTTTCGAAAAATGCAGAAATACACCACAAAATGCCCGTTTTTCCTGTTTGACTTAAATATAAAAAAGGGGGTAGTTTTGTCCCTCCTTTTGTTTTCCCCCCTTTACAGCCGCTCCTCAATACCACACCGGGGGCGGGCGTGTTCATTTTAGAGGAAAGTTCTGGCAACTCAAAACGGCAAAAAAGAAAAAGCAAAATTGTAAGAATTTTTTTTAAATACTAAATTGTAAATTTTAAAAGTTAAATATTCTATAAAAAAATGAAAAAATTAAAAAAAATGATTAAAAAGCTTATTAAATGGAAAATAATAAATTGTAATGAAATGGCCAAATAAAAAATAAAAAATTTTATCAATTTAATTACAAGTTCCCCATATTATGAAGATTAAATTGTTGAAGAAAAGAAAATTTCTATATTAAAGGGGGTTTGGGTTTACGGAATAGTCAATATATTAATAAACAATTTAAATTTTCCCAAAGTTTAAAATTTTTAATTCCTTTTAAATACATACAAAAAACAAGGCATTAATACAACTTCTTAAAATTTTTTTCTAGTTTATATCCAATAAACTCAGTAATATAAAATGCTCACTTTTAAAACTATTAAAAATCAAGCTCCATATCATCCAAAAAATCCCAAAAGGTATATACCTGGGTCCCTCCAAACACGTCTAATAGGGGCCCTGGGGAAATTTTAAAAGAATGTACGTGTTAGTGCCCGCAACCAGCCATCTTATATTACTTTTTTTGTTTAAGATATAATCGTCATTTAAAAAAAATTTTTAGATATTCTTTCCTCGTTTTTTTTTTTTTCTGTACTCCTGATAAAGGTCAAATTGGGAAACGTTAAAAAAAATTTTTTATATTAAACCATCCCATCCTTATTTTTTTCAAATTTAAAAAGGGCATTTCAAATTTTATTATCTGAACTGCCCCTTACTTCTGTGATCGTTCCATTTGAGAAAACGTTTTTCCGGGAACGTTTATCGAAAGAAAAAAAGGTTCACAATATTTGTGTCCCTTTAGTATATTTGTTAGTTTTCTGAAACTATTTTCAAAGGAAATTTTTTTCTTTAATTTGCAAATAAAAATTTCCCCAAATTTTTTAAAGACATGGTTGTCATTCTTTTATCTTTTTGCAAAAATTGACAATCAAAAAGAAAATTTATTTTTTTTTAATACCCATCGGGAACCCTGTTGGACATTGTGGACATCGTTGATTCTAATGATGGACATTTTTTGCTCTTTTAACCAGAGATCCGGAATTAAAGGGAAAGAAAAAGTTGAAATTTGTAAAACAGACTCAGAAAAAAAGTGCAATTTTTGCCCTCAAACCCCTTAACCTGGAAAAGGGAAAATATTTTAGGGGCTTTTTTCTCCCAAAAAATTCTCTGGGGAAAGCATTTCATTGGGGCCAAAGGCAATTTGGGACCCCCATTTTCAACTGCGCAAAATTCGACCGTGAAGTGGGACAGTTTAATAAGAAAACCTAAACTTTAATTTAAACTTTTAAAAATTCTTTTTTTATTAGCGCTTTAGGGAAAACATTAATTAAACATGGGGACTTTTTTATATCAGGGCCTGCCCCTTTCACCTGGACACGATTCGTTTTTTTTGAGAATCGATCGGGGTTTTTTCCCGGGGATTTCGTTGTGAATAGCCCCATGTATTTTATGAACGGGCCCAAAAAAAACCCGGTCTCCTTTTTTCATTCCCTTCATATTTCCGGCGGTTTTGGGGGGGCGGAAAAGGAGGCGGAACGGGTCGCGTGGGGGGAGGGGGACGGGGGGCGTTTAATGGGAGGTTACTTTTACAAGGCGGGCCCGCGTTAATTAAAGAAAGGGAACTTCGAAATGCAGCGTATTTTCAATCATATCGAGTTAAACACATAAAAAAATTTTTTTTGATTTTTATTTGGTTGAATCCTCCATTTCGCCCGCTCTTTAAATTAATTTGGCCCCAACAATTCAGGGGTCAAGGGTTTAAAATGGAAAGGGGGAAGGGGGAATAAGCTTTTCTCAGCGTTCTACCTGGCTTTTTATAGGTTTTTTTCTTTTTATAATAAACTACCGGGGATACCTAGATCAAATGGGAATCTTTCTTAAACTGTTTTTGAAAATTTTAAAAAGTGTTGTCAACCCAGAAATAAAAAAAGCAGCTAAACCTCCCCCAAATTTTAAAATTCCCTGGTGTCCCGATACGAATTTTGGGGTGAAAGAAAAAAAACTCATTTTGGGGGGTGTTGATCAAAAACATATTTAAATTTTCTCAAAATTTCGGTTTTTTTTAATTCAAATTTTAGGTTGGGGTAAAAATCAAAATCAAAAAAATACAAAAAAGAACATACTTCATGTATTTTTATTTTAAATTTAAAATTTAAAATTTTTTTAACAATAAATGTTCATGATAGACTTTAAAAATACATTGATGGGTAAAATAACCTAGATATTCAAAAAATTTAGTAGGATGAGGGGACCTAAATAAAGTAATAAATACACAAAAATTTCATCATCAAATCTTTATAATTAATTTAAAACCCTAATATCTTAAAAATTTTTAACCCAAAAAAGGGACCATTAACACAACATTATTAGATTTCAGATTGTTAGTTAGGTATCTTTTTTTTAGGAGTATTTTATAAACTTCCCTTTCTAAATCATTATTTTTTTTTTGGCTAATGAAATAAAATTTGACTATCTCATTCCATCCACATAAACAATATTACATGTTTGTTGTATCCCCCTTAAATAAAAATTTGATGTACTTAATTTTGAAGGGTAAAAACTCCCCTTGGGGGGGTCTTTGTGTATGTCTTTTGTTTTTTATATATATATATATATATATATATATATATATATATATATATATAAACCACACACTGTTAGTGAACACAAAAATTTGTTCCCGGAAAATCATCTCAACAATTTGTCGCGAGAATGAAAAATTTTGGCCTTTTAAATGCACACAGATAAATTTTCCCCTTTTACCTAACTAAAAACATAGTTAGTCAACGTGTCATTTTTTTAGGTAATTTTTAAATTACCAGGAAATTTGTTTTTCCAAAAAAAAAGAAGATAATTTAAATTCTTAAATATATTTTTTGGGCAGCATCGGTTGGCCTGACGGCACATAATTCAACTGGCGTGTTCTTCCCCACAAAACCACTAACAGAGCCCCCGACGGACAAAAAGGGGAGAAACAAAAGGGCTGAAACAAAGACACTTATTCAAAAAAGGGAAAAAAGTTTTTTTTGTTTTAAATTTTGATCTTTAGAAAACCCTGAAATCTTAAAAAAATGTTTAAAAAGCACATTGGTTAGTTACTATGGCTAAGATAAATTATTTGTTTCTAATGGAATATCTATTTATTTTCATCGTCGGAAGATATAAACGTCATTCCATTTTTGACAATTTTTATTTCTTCGTTTTCCTTTTGGGATTCTTCTGCCTTTTTTTCCCACACCAAAAATACAAAAATTTAAAGTAACATTTAAAATGATTTAATCAAACTCATTGGGTTTTTCAATTACATTTGGGTTTTAAACCTGGTTACACTTTTAAAAAGATGCTTTATCTTTTCAAAACCCAAAACCCCGAAGATCTTCTCGGACAAACGCCTATGCTCAGTAAAACGCAAAGGGTTTCGATGGGGGGGACCCAAAAAAGGCCCCATCATTCATACCCCTTCCCCCTCCGCCCTGTTTTCCGCCCCCTCTTCTCCCTTTCCCCCCGTCCCCCTCCCCCCCGCCCCCGCCCCCGCTTTGGGGGGCGCCCCCTATCAATCAGGGCGTGACACAACGCGCGCGGGCGTCCCTTCCCCCCCCCGTGTCATGCGAGTGCCCCCCCCGCCCCGCGGGATCCCCCGTCCCGTCCGCCCGATTCCCTCCCCGTTGCCTCTCTTCCGGGCGCCCCATTCGCGTCCGCGTGCCCCTGCGTCGGTGCGCTCCTGCCGCCTGCACTAACCCTTGCCTATCCTGAGCCCCTGGCGCTGGTTCCAAAATAAGTTTAGCAAAAATGGCACAAATTCTGATTCACCTTGGAAAATTATCTTTAAAGATTTATCTCGTCAACTATCCCCCACTTTTTTCTCATCGATTTTTTTTTAAACTGATCAATCCATATTTATTTCTGAGGGTTTAAAACCAAAAAAGGAGTTTTTTAATAATTATAAAAAAATTCCCCTTTAAAACAGCATAATTTCCCAATCACGACTGGTTGAAATCATAAAGTAAAAAAAGCAAAAAAATGGTACCCTTGGGAAGATCTTTTACGACGGGGGTATTCTAACCAGAGAAAATTGGGGCAAAGGGTTTTACCGGGCTACTTGGGAAAACACTGGTTTACTATTTTACATGTCAAAAAAACCCCCCCTTTAATGGTTTATCCTGGCTGGATTTTTCATCCTTTTTTCTCTTGAACCCCCCCGGCCCCCTCAGTCTATTGGTTTCACCTTGATGGACTCGTGGCATTCTAATGTTTTGTCTATTAAACATTTTTGCGATCAAACGCGCTATCACCAATAAGTAGATGGGTTGATTGAATACCCCCTTTGGAACTTTTTGAAGAACTTGGGTTTAAGCCCCCTTTGGAAACAATGCAAAACTCTAGTACATTGACAAAATTTATAAAACTCCCCCACAGAAAGTTAAACAAAAATTTGGTAATTTAAGACAGTTTTCCCAAGTCAATTCTGACAAACACCTCCCGAATTTCAATACTTTTTTTGAAGAACCCGGAACAACGATCCTTTTGGATCAAAAAGCCTTAGGAAGTTGCAATTTGAAACAATTAAAAAAGTCAATACTTTGAAAAAAACCCCCCTTTTTTTGGGTTGGGTTTCAAAATGCAGTTTGGGATTTGGAACCCCCCCCTCTCCCTAGAGTGAAGTGTGAAGAGGCATTGGTGGACAGTGATAAGTTCCTTGTCAGTAGGGTTAAAAGGTGTAGTTAGATATTTGGGGTGGGATATGCAAAAATAAGTGTTGTGCTTTGACGACATTTTTTGGGCAAAATAGGGGTGATGTGTAACAGGCGTCCCTGGAATAATCCGATGTTCTCCGGGAAAATAAAAAATTTTTTTTTTATTTTTTTTTTTATTTTTTTTTTTAATTTTTAGTTTTTTAAAATGATAGTTCACTTCATATTTTTAAATACAGACTTTGTTCCCTTACCCTCTTTCAATGAAAACATGAAATTCACTTTCCCCCAATTTTATAAAACGCACAAATTCTAAACAGTTCCTTCATTCTCTCCTCCTTTTTTTTCTATCCCTTTTCCCTTTCAATCCATTTTCCCCCAAATCTGTCCCTTTTTCCGGTTTTTTTTTCGCCTTCCTCCCCCTTTTCTCCTCGCGCCCCCCTGCCTCTCCCCCCACCTCCCTAAACCCCCGGCTCCGCTAAATCTTACCGGTATCTGCCGGGGGCGGTGGCGCAAACCAGGCGGGGGCGTTCGGATGCAGAACGCCTCCCCCCTCTCTCCCCGCCTCCGCCTCCTCCCCCCCTTCCCCCCCGTGCTCTGGGTTGGAACTTTAGCTGTAAAACCGGAAACGGGATGTTCAAGTCTTCTGTAGGCCCCTAACTTTGAGACCCCAATAACTATCCGCAAAACGAAGAGACTCTCGTTGATATCGGCTGGAACAATGGTTTACCCCTTCAGTAAGCATTTCAGAGGCAAATTTCCCATTTTCATGAAAACTGAACATGTCTGAAAATGGGTTTGGGCCCTTCTCCCGTGAAAAAATTTTTGACACCAGTGTACGAGGGGGTGCCAACCATTGGGGCAAACGTCCATAGTAACTTTTTTTTGAAATTTCCTATCACATTTTCATTTAAAAAAAATATCATTTTGACCCTTCCTCCCTTGGTTAACATTTATTTTGAGATGCACATCCCTAGGGCAAAGAAAATCTTTTTCCGGGTATCTTTCGCTTTAACTACTTATACATATTTTTATAAATGCCCGGATGTATCAAATTTAGTCTGGGCAAATCCCAGATGGTGGAAAAGTCTAACCCGTCCATTCCAAAAAATTCCAAAAATATTTACTCGAACTTATCCGAAAATTTTTATTTCTCCCTGGGGTAATCTGTTCGGACGATATTTAAATTAAATTTTTTTTTATTATTAATCAAAATATCCCCATCAAATGTTTTTATTTGATCATTTTTTTTAATTATACTTTTTTCTTTTTTTGTCTTTTTGTAATTCTCTTCTGCTCTGGGTGAAATCACAAAAAAAAGATGTTTTACAATACATTTAACCCTTGACAAATTTGCTCTATTCCCTCTCTGACAAAATATCATAAATTTTTATTTATTGATTAATATTTTATTTATTTATTAAACAAAAAATTTTAAAATTTTTACTTTTAAATTTAAAAATATGAGGTTTATACATTTATGATTTGTTTAAAGTTTCAAATTCCCTTTTGTTATTAGATACCTTTTTTGAAAAACAATGAAAAATTTTTTTTTATCAGTTTTTTACATTGGAAGTTTTCCCTTTTTTAATAATGTTTAACTCCCCGATTTACAAAAACCCTCAAAACTTCTTTTAATAAAAACTTCTTTTAAGTCTATCTTTCATACTTTCAACCTCTTGGGAAAAATGCTAGATTATATTTTTTTCAATCCTTGAACCGATGTTTTCCTCAATTTTTTTACAAAGCAGAAAACTTTTTTCCCCGACAACATGTATTGAAATTAAAACACAGTAATCAAGCATTAAATATTTTCAGCATTTTCCCTTCAATTGGAGCGTTATGAGTCCTTTTACAATACAAAATAAAATTATGAAATAAAAAAAACACTTTCATTTTATTTTTTGTGGGAAAAATTATTCAAAATTAAATTTTATTCTAATGAATGTTAGCTGGGAGATATATTCTGATTTCTTTGTTATTTTTGATTTAGGGGGAAAATTTTGGGGGGAAATAAAAATTTCCCAAAAATTTCGATTTAATTAAATCATTCATAGAAAAAATTTTGCTGCAATACACAACCTCAATCAAAAAGGGGAAAAAAAATGGGTGAGGAAAAAAGGGGAAATTTTTATTTCAAATGAAGGAGACAAAAAAAACCTTAGGACAGGAAGCCCAGTAATCTCCCCTGAACAATTCAAAAGTGCAGTCAATTGATTCTTTCAATAAAGAAAAATTTAAATTCCCCGGAGTAGGCAGGTTGCTGGTTTTCTTCATATAAAATATTTTAAAAAACATTTGCCCAAAATAAAACCCAAATTTCCAAAACGAAAGAAAAGAAGAAAGTAAGTAAACCACAAAACAAAGGGTTTATAAGAAAAAGGATGAATAAAAAAAAAAAAATAAATGGAAAATTAAAAGGGAAAAAGAGCAAAAATTTTAAAACTCAATTAAATATCAAGACTTATGTTAGGAAAATGAATATAAATTAAAATCTCAAAACTGAATAACAACAATGGATACAGGGGGACGGGGAAGCCCCAAACGGGGGACCAGGAAAGTGGTATCGGCAACAAGAGGCCCTCTGAAGGCCCGAACAACTGGAAAAACAATTTGGAGGGACCCCCAAGGTCAAAAAACGCCCTCGGTTGGTTGTTTTTTCTGTTTCCGGGCGCGTCGGCGGGCCCCTCTTGTCCGTTATTGGTGCATTTTTTTTCTCGCGACATGTGTATCTTCCCCTGGATGGCGCCCGCCACCCCGCCCAAAGGGGGGGTTCCCCCCAAAACGACTCCCCAAGCAGGCCCCGCCCAACCTAGGTCGACCGGTCCCCCGGAAATTTGTGGTAGTATGTGCATGTTGGTGAGGGTGTGGGGGGAGGGATAAGGGGGAGGAAGGAAGGATGGCCCCGGGTCGGGGCCCCTTTGTTTTGCTCGGCTTCCCCTGGTGTTGATCGGGCCCCGGGCTCGTCAGAGCATCCGGCCGCTAAATTCTCCCCCAGACGCGACTGTTCGACCGGCTAAAAAGCGGTGTCAAACTCCTCCCCCTTGAATGGACCCCCGTAGGCCGGGATCTGTCGGTGGGTGTCCGTTGGTCTTGCCCCGATGTTGCGGACGCACGGTACGTCATCCCCGCCCCAGACTCCCCCCGGGCATTCCCCCCGTCCTTCCCGTCCCCCCGCCCCTCCTTAATCCCCCCCCCCTGACATAAGCCCCCAAAAATTTTGTCCCGCCCAGCAAGGCCCCGTCACGGTTCCCCCACGCAAGTCGGTGCCAAGTTCGTCCCAAACCCCTTTTTCCGGTTTAATTTGCTCGATGGAAATTTTCGCCCTTGCTCGGCCCCCCAAAGACGACCCGGCCAGGGGGAAGGCAAAACCCGGGTTTCCCGGCCCAGGAGGGCAAAGCGACAGTACGAAATTTCATCCCCCGTTGGGGTTTGGGTTCCCGCATCTTCCGGTGGTGGCCATGCTTCCTGGTCGTGTAAGTCTCGGGGGCCGTCTGCCTTGGCCCGTCCCCCTCGACTGTTCGCCCCCTTCACCTCCCCCCCTTCACTTCGCTCCGTTCCCTTCCCCCGGGGGACGTTTTCCTCATACCTGATTTTGCGCCCCTTTTGGCCCCGGGGGTACTAGGTTGATTCTGGGCGGCGGTTTTTTCGACACCAGCTTTCCGCTGGTTTTTTAGTCGATGTCTGGAAAATTCAGCGTCGACTCTCTTAGTTTCGTGGTTTCGTCCCCGGTGGATCCCGGGCAGTCCCCTCCACGGGACACGGACTGCACGCGATTTTTCCCTCTTCTTGTCTCCCTCTCCCCACCCCCGATCGGGCGATCTTGTTTGGCGGGCCCGGGCCCGGGAGGGTGGCAAGCCCTGGTTGAGAAACCCGCTAACCGACGGTGGTCCCCCAATCTCGCCATCCAGCGGAAAATTTTTCACCGCCATCCCTGAAGAAAAACATGCACTGGGACAATGGGGGGAAATTTGCCGGGAAACCCTAACCCAAACTTCATCGCCCTGCTTACGGGCCTCCCTCCCCGGTGGCACCCCACTTCCCCCCTTGATCCTCCCCCTCTTGCTCCACTTCTCCTGTCTCACCCGCCCCGCCCCCATTTTTACGCCGGTCCTTTTCGCTGGATCCTCTTTCCTCGAATTTCCCACTACCCCCGCCCCTTTTTCCCTGAGCGCCCAGCATGCGCCACAATCCGCAGTCGTCTTTCCTCACCTCCCGGGGATCTGCTCGGGAGGGAAAAGACGGAAAGGGGGCGAAAAGAGGAAGGAGAAGAAAAAAAGAAGAAAAGGGGCTCTTTAAATGACTTTATTTTTATCGGCCCTTCTGAATGGACGTTTTTCCCCGGCTTGGAAGTTGGGCAAATCCCCAAATTTCTGGGGGATGGCGCCGCGCCGGGCCCCAAAATCTGGGCCAATTAAAGCTCCTCGCTCTATTGCGCCGTCGTTCTTCGTCATCCCCGCCAAAAAGGGGGGGGACAGATCAATTCCCAAAACCCGTTGACCAAAAAGCGGTTTAGATATCCCCCCCTTCTTCCGAGTTTTTCAATTATTTTTCTTTGTATCTCTTGTATGATAAAGGGTTTCGTGCGGGATTTTCTTTCAAAATTTCTTCAAATATTTTTAATGAAATTAATATGAAAATGAAAACCCAATACTTTCGTGCTTTTTTTAAAATCTATAAAACTTTCGTGCGGTACATAATATGTTCAATAAATTTACAACTGTAGTTTTGTTTTATCTATCAAAAACACCAGTTTAAAAAAATGTTAAACGATGTATTCAAAATTCATCATCCACCTTTCGGTTCAAAATTAAAATTCTCGTTGTTTTTTACCCTTGGGGAAAGAAAAAAATATCTAAAATTATATAAAATTTTCCGAAAATTTTCCCGGCGTGTAAAGGGTATTAGTCGGGTTTGCATTTTTTAAAACCAAACGGGCAATCATTTTCCCGCTGGATGTGAAATTCCCCCCATACAGTCGATTTAAAAATTTAAACCAACATCCAATCGCGGAAACGACCCCAGTCGCGTTCTCTTTTTGTTTTATGTCCCTTCATTGCCCGGTAAAGTGAAATAATTTCAAAATGGCGATGGTAAAATTTTTTCACAGCCCTTCGGCTCAAAACCTGCAAAGTAGGATATTTCGAAATTTCTCGAAAAGGGGCAAATTTTTTCCCGATTCCTCCCAACATATTTAAGATGATTTTTTTGTTTTTCAACAAGATGAGACAGGCGATCCATTTTTTCCCATTTTTCCCGGGCAAATTTAAAGGTGTACCCTTCATTGAGTATGGTTGATCAAAGGGGAATGATAAAAAAAGATCATCAGTGTGACGGGTTGAGATTTTTATGGGTCCATCTGGGAAACCAACTGGCCTGCGAAAACACTGACTTACGCGGTTTGCTCCTGCATTCCCCCATTTCTGGACTGGCTCAAATTTTTTATTTAAACCGGGGGCATGGGTACAAAGTATTTTATTTTTCAGCACCGTGGTGTAATGGTGACATTGAAAAACGTCGGTTTTTGAAAACCACCAGCACAATTCATTATTTGCATTACTCGCGAGACATGAAACAGCGTTGAGGCCCACAATTTATTGAATGGTAAAACAACTGTCAATAACATCATGCCATGATGTTTATTGGGGGTGAATCCTGGTTCCAAACGAGGGGTTTTGGCCCCTGGTTTTCCCTCAACATCCCCCTTCCAAGCGTCAATACCCATAAAACCCTTAAAACAAAAGCTAAAAAGAAATTTTTAAGCATTCTTTGTCTAATAACCCCTTTGGGATTTTAATACTCAACAAAAAACACTCAAAGTTGGTTTGAAAAATATTTCCAAAGTTTGCTTAGGGGGAATATAAACCCCGGAAAGATGTTAATTGTTTTTTTTTAAAAACGAAATAATTATATTTTTCAGAAAAAAAATCAAACACAAAAAAATTAAAAATGAAAAAAAAAACCAGTCTAATTTTTAAAAATTGGGGTGGCTTTTTATTTCCATGTTTTTTTTTTCAAAGAAAATTAATTTTTTTCTTTATTAAAAATTAATATTCTAGTTTTTATATGTTTTATAAAATTTTTTTGAAAAAAAACTTTTTTTCAACCAATTTTTGAGGTTTTTACATTCGATTAAAAATTTAAAAGTATTAAAAATTTTTAAACTATTTTTTTCTGTTTGGATTTTTTTTTATTTTTTTTATTTATTCATTTTTTTTTTTAAGTAAAAAAACATTAAAAACCGTATGACGTGCTATGGGAAAAGTGTTGTCATTTAAAAATTCGTCCCTACTAAGTCATATATTTTAAATTTTGTTTTTTAAAAGGAAAAAAAACCCCCATTAAAAAAATCTATTTAAGATAAAAAAACTAGTCTTTTTCCCCTTTCCCGCCGCGACAACATGCGAAATTTTTTAATAATTTTATTTCCCAATTCTAGAAGCTTTACGAAAATGAAAAATTTTGAAAAAACCAAAAAAAGGGGGCCCTCGTTTTAATGGATCATAACCAGGAAAAAGTGATCGGGTGGGGCATTTCCCAAAGATATACAATGTTTTTACAGGTTTTTTTTTAATAGCATTCAGTCAGTTCGTAATTTCCCTAACCCTCAATTCCCTCTCGTTTACCAAATATTTAAGTTTACTGTCCACAGGCATTCAAATTCAAAAATTTTACTAATATCTTCCCCCAGTAGATGTTTTAATCGAAAAACTCCCAACATTATTTGTCCCCATCCGTTCAACACCACCCTCATCGGTGAATGCCTGTTCTATTTCAACCAAAGCTCTATCTTTTATTGTTTTTTTAAAACAACCGATTACTACCGTACCTTAATCCAAAATTTTTTACAAAATGAACTTCTCCCGATCGTCCTGCATGGGTTGGAATCTTGACGACGGCTCGCTTACCGTTGCTATGCTGGTATTTATTTATTTATTTATTTTACGTCAAAAAAGTTAAAATTTTTTTAAAAAACAGTTTCTTCCTGGAGTTTAGGTAATTTAGCTATAATGGGAAATAAACAAATAAATAAATAAACGTAACTAATTAAAATATATATACGCACAACAATCAATTAATGGTAAATTTCCCTTGTCTGATTCCCCTTAATTTTTGCTTGGTTTGACCTGTGGGGAAACTCTGTGACAAGCGTCAAGGCCCCCTTTCGTCATACCCTCCATATATTTACTTTAAAATTTGGGGTTGAAATTAACGCGGCTAAACGGGCGGCGTTAGTTGGTGCGCCTCGCCCTTAAACCCACTTGGGGGCGTAATCCGCCACAAATAATCCCACCCCTTACAAATCAATGAACGAAAGTCCCAAAACCCCGGACGCTAAAAAGGACGGATGGGCCCGGGTGATTGCAGTGGAGGATGGACGGAAGGGGATGGGGGGAAACCCTGGTGACTGTGAAAAAACATGAAAAAATGCAAACAAAAAATACCCCCCTTTTCCCGCGCTTTGCTCCCCTTTTTAAAACAAAAGCCCCTAAAATTCATTAATTTTAAAAATTAACCGCATCCCCTTAAATTTTGCAGAAAAAAGGGCGAATTTCCCTTTTATGTTTGGGGGAAAACCCAAATCCCTTTTGGCGAGCCCCTGCACGCAAGGTTTGGTTTTTTAAATTCCGATGCGCGGGCCGGAAATGGGGTCGGGGTGGTTGTCCCCCCAAAGGGTTTGGTGAAACTTTTTGCGGTTGTGTTCGTCAAAATGCGGGGTGAAATTTTGGGTTAGGCGGGGAATTTTAAACCCGGGGTTCGTTTTTTTCCAAGGTTTATACGATTCTTTAGCATCATAAACATCAAATAAAATTTTTAATTGGGGCTTCAGCCATTTTGGACAAAAAAAATAAATTAACAAAAATTTTAACCATCATTAATCCCCAAAAGGGGAAATTTCCCACAGGGTTTGTTAGATTGGGTTTTTAACGGGGTAGTTTTTTAAAAATGTGATGTTGCTGACATGAAACTACCCATGTTGCGCTTTTTATGCCAACGTGGTAGTGCAGGGTTTCAAATAATTCTGAAACATTAAAATTCCCCACTCCTTTAAATATCACAATTATATTTATGTTTTTTACCAAAATTTTTCCCAAAATTTTTTCCCGCGTGATTATCTTTACTATCTTTTATGCATTAAAAAATCCCTCTCAAAAATTCAACTTTATTTTTAGGTTTCTTGTCTTTACATTTCCATACATTTCAATTTTTCATGCATCTTCCCCTCAATGTTTTTTGCACGGCCCCTTCTTCCCTTTTTTCCTTTTTGTTCAATTTTTTTTGTTTGAGCCCCCTTTTCCCCCCGTAAGACCCCGTATTTCCCCGTGGCACGATTTTATTTTAGAACTTCCTTTTGACGGTTAAAACATAAACGGGTTTTTATATACCATAAAATTACAAAAAAAAATCAAAACCCCCCTGCAAACACGGTTATATGAAATTCCCATAGTGAGACATTGGTTTCCCCGAAATTTTTATTTACTAAAAATTATTTTAAACCAATTTAGGTTCCCATAACCATTTTTTTTCTAAAAAAGGGATTCGTTTTTTGTTTGTGGATCCCGGATCAATGTCTTAATTTCTCCCAAAAAGTTCAAAAAGAGTTTTTCCCTTTTGCAGGACAAGTACCTTTTTTAAAAAAATTGATTGTATATTTTCCAAATTACTTTAATTCTTTTCCCCTTTTTTAAAAAAAATTACTTTTTTTCTTTTAATAAAACGGGGCCTTTGGAAATCGAAAAAAATTTTTTTAAATAAACTCACGCGTTCCCGGGCCTGGTTTCATCTATTTTTCATTTTCTGATTTTATCATTTTTCCCCCTTATTCTGAAAAAACAGTAAAGAACATCAACTTCAAATGATCATAAAATATTGTTCTAGATAAAATTTTTCCAAAATTCCTTTATAATACAATGACCAAAGGGTGGTTTTTTTTGTTTTGCCTTTACCAGAACAACTTTTAGTCTATTAAAACGGTGCAACCATACAAACGCGTTTGCAGGCCTCGATTAAAAAGAAAGCACAGAAAACCGTCCCAATCGAATAAGTTTCTTTCCGCAGGCCCCGCCTTCCTCCCAGCATTCAACCTGACGCTTTCCCCAGCAAGGATCCCTGCTCCCTCCCTCGTCCAGGGCCCCCGTTCAAATTCCCGACCGGGGCTGTTCGCTTGGGGAAATGTTCCTCGTCCCAAAGGCCCCCGCCCCCACCATCCCCCCCTCGCCCCCGTCAGCGTCCCCCGCCCCTCACCCCGCCCTATGTCCCCGCCCCCCCCCGTTCAGCAACCTCCCACAGGGCCCCCGGTCCTCCCTCGCCCCTGCCCCTGGCCGCGCTCCTCAGCCGCCCCCCCCGCCCCCCCCCCGCCCCCCCCCCCCCGCGCCCCGCCCCGCCCGCCCCCCCCCCCCCTCACCCGCCGCTCGCCGGGCTCATCGAGCCCAATTTCCGCTGCGCGCCCCCCGCGCTTTGGTCCTTTGCCCGATTAAAGTCCGGATTGCTTCGGCTGAAATACCCGGGGGGCCCCCCCAAAAAGGAAAGGGGCCTTTGGGGGAAAAAACGTGTTGCTGCAAACTGATAAAAGGGGGTGATGTTAAATGAAGAAAAAGGGGAAAATCTCCGCCAGTTATCAACCTGAAGAACTGGGATGAACATAGAAAACAACTTTCTTAATTTAAAAATGAAAATTTTATTATTTCAACTAAAAACTTTGTCGGGGAAACCCGGAACATCATAAAACATTATTTTAAAAGTCCTTCCTTTTGGAACAAATTCCGGTCACTAACACAACTATCACTCATTTTTCTAGTCAGATTCTCGTCTTTTGGTAGGCTTTTTCATGAAAAAACGATTGATGCTTTGTCACACGTGAGTCATCATTCGAAATAAAAACTGGATTGACATTTTAAAAAACCCTTTTTTTTCGTAGCTGGAAAAAATAACACCGAAAATACATTTTTTAAACACGTTTTTCTTAAATGGAATCTTTCTAAACAGTAAGGCCTTTTAAAAAGGGTTTTGACATTCTTAAACCGAGTTTTTTTTTGTAAATCGCTGGGTTAAAGCAACTTATAAATGAAAATATTTTTGCAATTCCAATTTTCTTTTAAAAATTTTTACAGCTAAAAAAAACATTAAAAAAATGGATGTATATCAACTTTGAACTCTGTTTCAAAAATTAAAAAAATTTAAAAAATCCCAAAAGCCAAAACGTCTTTGTAGCCCCCCTATTAACAATTACAAGTTTTCCCAACAGTTCAGATAATATAAACGCTTAAATCATGTTAATTAAAAAAAATATTTTAATTATTTTCCCCCTAACAGTATTTTATACAGTATTAGGGGTTTTTACTTGTCAAAAACCCAAAAATTGTACCCAAAACTGAAAAACGTGTTTTTGTTAAGTTCAAGAACTCGAAAATCTGTAAACATTGAATGTTTTTGGCCCCAAAAAAAATTACCTACTATCACCCCCAGGATTTTAGATCCCAATTTCTTTTTTTAAAGAAATACCCGTCGTCTAAATGGCGTTTACTTTATTGAGTTCGATGTCAGGAATTTCTAAGGTTTCTATTTGTAATTCTCAAAATAAAATTTTGTGATACCCCTCCCCAAAAATAAAAGTTTTTTTAATTTTTTTTAAATTCTTTATATTTTCCGGGGGAGATCAAAGGACTGAGTAGGTTAATGTGATTTTTTCAACCAAAAACTCAGTGATTATTTCATCCCGGGAAAAATCTCTTTTAAAAACTTTCAATTTTTGGTGTACGATGATGGTGCACAAACGAAAAATGAGCCCTTTCCCCCAAAAATCCCATATTGGGGTGGGACCCTCGCCTTCTCAGCCCCGTGTCGTTTAAAAAATCGCGTCTATCAAAACGAGTGACGGGGAAAACTACCCGGAGGCCTCCTTTGTCAAACAACCTGTTTGTCTAATTTTTCCGTTACTTGGGTTTTGTCAGTAGGTGCGGGTGGAAACAAAATCCCCCTACAATGGGTGAAAAAAATTACTCTCCATCTCAATTATCTGGGTTTGATAATGTCCCCCGTTCAAAACCCCGCAGGTCTGTCTCATGGATCCATGAACATCCGGCCCTTTTGCCCTGGAAGACAAGAAAGTTTCTAAAGTAACACTCAAATTGAATGAAAAACCTTTTGTTTAAAAGGGAAATTTTAAAAGGAATATCGTTTTGTAGTATCTCGCATATGACACCGGTGTCGAGTTACAAATAACAAAACTTTATTTCCCCCCAAAAAGATAAAAAATAAATATAAATTCCCAATTTTTGGGGAAAAGTGTACATATTTTTTCTGCAAAAAAATTGGTTCAAAATAAAAAATACAATTCTAAAATTTTTTCCCCGGCTCTATTATAATTAAAACATCTTTTACCCATTAAATTTTCAATTAGTTTTATTTTCACCCTATCATAAATATATCAATTTTCAAAACATTGGCTGAAGAACTGTAACTAAATATCTGAATTTTTCGTATCACGTTGAATGTAAAACAAAATTTAAAAATTTAAATTTTAAAATTCCCACCCCCTCTTCAAATTAAACAATTTGGTTACAATTAAATTTAAATTTTTACAAAATCGCATTTTCCTTTTGATCTAAAATTTCCACCCATTGGGACGGAAGGATCAAGTTTCAAGCAGCCCCCTTTAAACTATCACACAAAGGTTCTATGTTATTTAAAACTTTCATTTTTTTTCAGAAAACGTTGGTCACATGTTCTATTAAATTTTTTGAAGGAACTGTCTGAGGTTACTGAAAAATCAATTACAATTTTACATTTTTATTTTTTCCCTTACAAACACCCTTTGTTTTTTTTTTAAAATTTTCCCGTTTCTTGTCGATTTCTCAGGGTATTTTGATCATTCCTTGTAAATTTTCTCAGGACAAATGATTAGATTTTTGGGTTGTTCCCGCTTGCGCCTTTTTAAATTTTTGCCCCAATTCAAGTTATCGCCCAACGTTCTTGCCTCTGGTCGGCGTTGAGTGGGGGTAACCCTCCATTATCTTCCTCTTTTCCCAGGGCCTGTTTTTTTATATGTCTCGTCTCTCTATCGTTGTAAAAGGGGACCGCCGGGTAGCATCCCCCTCGCGCCTCTTCCATGCGCCCCTCCCCTCACCAGGGCCGGGGTGGGAAGGGAATTAGGAAGGGGTGGGGTTTAAGACATTTCCCGGGGTTGGACGCCCTTGTGAAACGAAATAATTTTGTTGGAAAAAATTGGACAGGGACGTCAGAGGCCCTATGGTAAAACTACGACTTCGTTATGTCCACAAGCGAGAAAATTTAAGTTTTAAGGGTTAATAAACTTAACTCTTATGAATTCATATTCTTCACAATCATGGGAGGTATCAAAGGTTATTATTTTTTCTTTTTTTTTAACAGATATTAATTTACTCATATTTGGTAGAAATTTTTAAATCAAAAATTCCTTTTTGTAATATTTTTTCCATAATTTCCAAATTATAAAAAACCAGTTTCAATACATTTTTTTAAAATTAAAATAATCAATATACATTTACATTTCTGGTGAAAAGATCGGGAAAGACAGTTCGACCGAGGCAAAAACGGTAGACGTGAGTTTGATGGCTGTTCATCCTCTACCCCCTTGGAAATTCTGATACAAATTTTAAATAACATTGTTTCTTTTATATAAACCTTATGTTCCCTTTAAACCCAAAAAAAGTATATGGAACATATCACCTTAAAAATCACTGAAAAGATAAAGACGTATTTTGACAGGGTAATATGCCATTCATGGTTTATCGAAAAAAAAAACGTTCTCTTTACAATGATTTTTAAATCAATGTGAAAATAAAACCCCATTGGAAGGTCACAAGAATTATCTTTTTAAAAATCTGTGATCCTTTCCCTAATAATCGCAAAGAAATTCCTTCAAAATGGCTACCATTCACCAAGTCATGTTCAGTAACACCAATTGTTAAAATTTCAAACAAGTTACCCCCAACGATTATCTAAAGTGCACATGCATCTTTTTCCAAACTTGCTTGGTTTAAAAAAAGCTTCCATATCAAGTTAAGGGGGTTAACATACGCCATTTTTTTTTAATTTCCCGAACGTATTTGAACTTAAACGTCTAATTTCATAAAAAAATTATTATTCATCATAAGATGAATTTCAAAACTTTCCTCATTATTTAATAAACCCAATCAATGTTGTCCCCCTGGAACCCGCTTACGTTCAGGGGAGTTAATTTTTCTTTTATTCTTCATTCTTCATTTCATCCCCCCCTACATTTACCACATGCTATTTCCCCTTGTTAAAAAAATTACATTTTTAAAAATTGTAACGATGAAGGAAGGGTGTGGACAGATAATAAAATTCTCTTAAATTGCAAGATAAACTTGATGTTACGGAAAAAGTAAAAAAATTATCTTGCAGTCAGGGCAGAAGGAAAAAATTGAGGAAAGGGCAAGTCCATTTTCCAGTGAAAAGTCTACTGATATATTTTCTGAAAATTTTTTTTAAAACCAGGATAGATTGTAAAGAATTTCTTTGAAATATTCTGTTCCTTTTAAAGTCATTTTACCCCCCTACTCATGTGTGCAAAAATTTCTCTTATCAAAATAAAAATCATCTGATTATTAAACAAATTGATAACCACAGTTGGACAATTAACATTCCCAAAACCTGCCATTCATTCCCCCGTATATACCCGGGTAAAAACCAAACACATATCACACACCCCTATTAAAAAAAATTGATTGCGGAAGCAAACCCCAATTTTCGAAAAATTCCACTGCAAACAAAAAAGTCCTCTTTAAAAAGTAGGTAAAAAAATTTCAACAATCGCTCAAATTTATTTTGAATCACCGAATATTTTTAAAAAAAAAATGAAAATATGAATCATTTCTACAAAAAAAGCGGAAAATTCTACAAACATCCGCGTTTCTCTCTTTTCTATAGTCTCAATATAAAAAAATACGTTAACAATCAAAACCCGTTTTTGAACATTGATAATATACATTCCCCATAGGAAGAATAATTTATCAGTAAAAAAAACCAATAGTTACTCACATGATTTCAAAAAACTAAAAATTTATACTATTAAAATTTAATCAAATTAAAATAAGCTAAAACACTGAAAAAAAATCACAAACCAAATGACTTCCCGCAAAATTTTTTAAAAATATTATTTGAATTCTTTTTATTTCACAACGAAAAACAATGCCCCCCCAATTTCTAATTTCAAATAAAATTTTTGAAACACTGATATTGTTTTAAAGGGGGTACCTCTATAAATATTCAACTCTTAAGTTTATTAAACCTTTACAAAAAACCCTTTTGCACAAACAGGGGCTTATTATTCCCCTATTGTGACAAGTGATTTGCCCAAATTTCTCTAAAAAAAAAAGTAAATGTATCATACAGTTTGGATCATTGCCCCCAACAACGATATTTTTGCTCTCTAACTCACCGAAATAAACAAACATTTTTGAACAATTTTGTGTTGCATTAGTCTATAAACAAACACACAGAATTGAGGTTTAATGTTTAATAGAGGGGCCTGCCGATAAATAGTTCTATTAATTTTTCAAATTCTAGTAAAAAAAATAGTGTTTCTTTAAAATACAAAATTTCCAATAAGATAATTTTATAATTTTAAAAATTAAAAAATTAAAAAAATTTAACCTCTATTTAGTAAAAAAATTTTTTCTATCGAGAAATTAAAGAAAAGAAATTTTGAGATTTCTATTTCATACTTCATTAATTTGAACAAATTTTCAGGAAAACTTATTTTTTAAAAAAAAAAAATTAAAAGATCTTTTTAAAAAATACATAAGTAAAAAAAATTCTTTAATAGTCTCTTATACCTTATTTTTGCAGTTTTCAAAATAAAGGTTCCATATTGGAAAAATTCCCTTTATTTAAGATTCTTAGCTCTTTCAGAAAATTTAAAAAATTTGGGGCCTTTTTGAAAAAAGGTTTAAAAATTTATTTCAAGCAAAAACTTAAAAAAATATATTTTTAAAAAATTTAGAGCTTCTTTAAAAAACAAATCTTGAAGAAAGATTTATACGAAAAT
>CAXIVR010000524.1:0-43580 GCA_964035755.1 Teleogryllus oceanicus
CGACCAGGTAATCTTTGCCCAAGATGAAGAGGATATGGTGTACATGTTTAAGAAAGCTAATAGAAGAATACAATAAATGGGATTAGAAATAAATTTTAAAAAAACCCGAATGTATGTGCATTGGAAAAGGAATAAAGATAGAGACGTGAATGGTAGAAAAATTTAAAAAGCTGTAACCCTTCATCTCAATCTTGGATCTTTAAAAAACAATTTTGAAAAAAGGGCAGATATAAACTCGAGAATAATTATGGGAAAGAAAGAAACCAAAGCTTTACACAGCATATTATGGAATAACAATATCCCCCAAGATGTAAAAAGAAGGATATTCCATTGTGTAGTAGAAAATATAGTACTATATGGGCGGAAATGGGGGCCAAAAAACAAAAAAAATAAGAGATAAGATAAGGACAGTGGAAATGGACTACATGAGACGATGCCTACAACTTACTCGCAAGGACGGGAGGAAATGAAGAAATATGGAGAAGGATGAATATAATTTGTTCTATTACAAAGACCTTGGAAAATAAAACACTACAGTGGTATGGACATTTTCAGAGAATGTCAGAAAACAGATGGCCACAAGATTTTAAAAATGGAAAAACCACCTAAAGGGGCAAAAAAGGGAAGACCAGCTTTAGAAGGGGAAAAATACACCCAAGAAGTTATGAAGGATAGGGCCTCAAACCACGAGATTGGGAGGATCGAGAGTTGTGGAGGGGGGGAAAACGGCAAGCCCCAAAGGGGGAAAAGGGAAGAAGAAGAAGATTATCTTTAGTCAAATTTTACGAAAGAATTAAATTGTAATCCTTGTGTTAGTAGAAATTTGGGTTAACTTGCATCAGTTTCTTCACTCACTAAAGGACAATTTTTTTTCGGTTTCGCCAATTGAAACAAATGAAGTGTCATTTAACACATTTTGATCTCTTGGTTGGGAACTAATTTCTTTTTCGAATCTATTCAGAATAATATAAGAAATTTCTCTATTTTTTAAACAACTAAACAGAGTTGTAGGTGATTTGCGGCTCATTCGATTTCCCTCAACGCGACGAAAAGGTTGGCATTTTTTTTAAACAGATCTTTCAATAATATTCTGGAAAAATTCCAAAATAATGTTTTGGGGCGGTTTTATATCTCTATAATATATCAAGGTTTTTTTTGGGAATGCACGTTCTCGATAGTCTTAACCCCTTTCATTTTTTCCCTTTCGGCTGTTCTACAAGGACCCCCATTATCTCCTTTTTATTTAATTTGTATTTGCAGATATTCCTACCAGATACAGTAGCGAAACTCTTTTTTCAGATAATACTTTCTTTTTTACGAAAACCTAAACAAAACTAAGATGTCGTGAAATTTCCAGTGTCACAAAAAAACGTAGAAAATTGGCCAAAATATGGAAAATCAAAATTAACTCCAATAAATCAATAGCCAAAGTATTTACGTTTTTTTTGTCTTTCCTCGCCCCCTTATCTCTGTTTTCCTATCATTCCTTAAGTACCCTAAATTATCTATTCGTTACCCGGGCCCTCATGCACAAAAGAAAATTGGGCCCAAACCCATTTTCCCCCAAAAATAATTGAACCCGATAGACTGTTAGCTAATTACGCCCGATGCTCCACCGCAACTCTTCTTTAAAAATTGATTTCGCTATATGCCATTTACAAATCCTTTTTTTCGCTCGATAGTAACTTATGCATGTCCATGGTTTGGGAAGGGGCCCCCAACCATTAAAAAAAGGGACAAATCTTTCAAAACAAAATCTTAAGAATAACATTAAATTTCCCCTGGTTTGTCAGCAAAAAGACACTCCCCAAGATTTTTAAGAACGGGTTATTTCCCATTACAAAACTGACACATCATTTCTTTCAATAATTTAAATCATGTAAAAGGGAACATTCATTTACGGAACTAACCCAACCCCCCACTCTCCCGCCTAAGAAATACCTCCCATTTAAATTTTCCTTCAATCCCTTTTCCGGGCATTGGGTAAGGAAAGAACATTTTCTTTTTAAATTTCTCTCCAATCTTTTTTCCTTTTAACCCCTGGTATTACTCTTTAAAGGGGAAATTTTCCTCACAACAACCTAATAAAATCATTATCAGAGAGGTGAAAAGGGTTCCCCCTTCACTTTTTGCTGGTAAAAATTTTTTTTGGCCAAATCAACTAAAAAATTCTTGCGGCTGAACGTTGTACTACCACCCAACCCTATCAAACGCTGTAAAAGGATTTTTCAAACTTGCCCCAAAGGCTCTTTTTGTACTTGATATCGTAGCTTTATTTCGTAAAAAATTTGTCTACTTATTAACACTCAAACACTAATAGACTTACGCGGGATGCTTCAAATCGAGAATACTGCATCCCCATCCCATTCACAGTATGAAAGTTCTTTTGAAAAGTTCATAATGAAAGGTATTGTTTTTGGAAAAGCCGAAGAACAGAGAACATACGTTTTCGTCCTAAATACCAAAAGTTGCTTTTTTGTATGTCTCCCTTTCCTGATTTGTCGTTTCAAAAAATCTACTTTTAAAAAAAATATTTAAATTTACTAATTTCACAGGAAATTTACTGAAAAACGGTTTTCCCAGGATTTTAAACGCAGTTCTTCCCCAAACCGTACCAAGCGGGAATGTTTAAAAGTCCCCCAAGAAAGAAAGATACAGAAATTTAAAAAGCGGATATTTTTGGGAAAAATATTTCAAAATTATAAAAAAACATATCCATTTTAGAGAACTTTTTACGTACGTATTTTTTTGCAGGAACTGAGCAAAATCCCTTTTAAAATCGAAAGTGACGTTAAGTTCGTGAAGTGCCCATTATAAAAAGCAAAATGACGATTTTTACTTTTTCCAGGTGAGCAAGGTACCGAACACCGAGCGGACAGTGCATCGCAATGCACCGAGATGCAAGGAAAAAAGGGGGAAAGGGAAGTATTGAATATTTAAAGTATCTGGCCATTTGATCGGCAAGTGTATGTATTCCCTAAATACAAATACCCAATGTGTTTTGCAATATAATATCAAGTTTACTGCTCCTGAAATAATGAAATCCATGGCCATTTTGATTAAAATTTTCCCTTTTTTAAAAAAATAGGGGCCCGACTTTTTTCTTTCATGTCCTTGGTTCCCACCCCCTTTTTAAAACAGGCTCTGAAATTAATTTTAAAGCAATAAAGCTATTTTCGACGGCAAAATGATATTCGTTTTGAAAATCGGTTTGTAAGGCGACAGGGGGAAGTAAAAAAGTTTTTGACGAGAGAGGCGCTTAAGGTCGTGAATTGAATCGAAACGTCACATAATCGAATCACTTTGTTTCTGTGAATATAATAATATAAAACCATATTTAAAATTCAAATATAAGTAGAAAAGCTAAAACCCTGATAAAAAAAGGGCCGCAAAAAACTATCTTTTCCCCACCAATAACTCGATATTACATTTTTGAGCCCCCCCATTTTTTCCCCAGAAAAGAGCGACTTGTAAAATTTTTTTCTTTTTTCCTTTGTTTATTTTAAACAATTTGCCACGGTGATATCGAAAATAGTATGGCAACCACCTTACCTGCGATTCCAATACCCCAGACAATTCTAGATCTAAAAAGATCGGATCTTTTGTTTTCGAAGCTAGCTGTCAAAAAACCTGTTGATAATTATACTTCTCCCCATACATTATTGTATACTATTTTTATGATAAATTTTAAAAATCATTTTTTGGCCCTAAGAACATTGAAAGAAAATTTTAAAAAAATATCCCGTTGATGAAAAAAATATGTGATACACTGTCCTTCGCACCGTTTTCCCCAAAAATTTTAATCCCTTTTTTACAGTACTGTGTTTAATTTTTCTGATATTTTCCCTATCCCCTGCATGGAAGTGGTGTGCTGTTTCCCTCCCAAAAAAGGAGGATGTGGGAAAGGGTCTAAAGGAGTAGGGGAAAAATTTTTAAAAAACTGGTTATGAAATGTGTACTAGGGAAACACCATCCATAATGTTGATGGTGCAATTGGTATAAATGTTTCTCAAAAATTTTGTATATTTAAAATTTATGACATCAATTTCAAAATTTTTCCCCCAATTTGTCTGGGCAATTTTTTCTAATAAAAAAAAGGGTTTCCCCTGCCATTTAGCCGCCTGCAAAAGGTCGTTTTTTTGATTTCCGATGGCATATTTTGATTTCTGTTGTTTATTCAATTCTGACTACCAGCATTCGTTTCCATAAATAATTGGGAAAAAAAATTTTACTCATAAGTGAACCCGAGGGGGGATGGGGGAAATCTCCCCTCTTCTGGGAGCTCCTCCGGCGACCCCTTTTCTTTTTAAAAGATTCATTTGAGCCTGTATTTCAAAAAATAAAAAACGTTAAACATATTATTTTTTCTGATAAAATTACTCCCAATTCCCCTTTTTCCCCATCCACCCTTTGGCGTAGAGTAAGAAAAAAACCAAAATACTTTTTGCCACTTCAAAATTGGTTCTTTTTTGAAAATCTGATGAAGTTTGAACATTCATGTTATGCCAAAAAGGGTTGTGTAGTAATATTGACTTTCATCACTGTAAATTTTTAAAAACCCCAACCCCCTTTTTTAGAATTTTTTCAAAGTATTCTAGGGATCCTCTAAAAATATTTCCAATCGATTAATTTTATTGAGGGGGATTGAATCTCTAAAAATTTCACCCCCACAAATGTCGGGAAAAACTTCAAAAATTCTTTTTTAGGTTTTTAAAACTCGGGTAGTGAAAGTACTGTCTTCCCGGGGAACTTTTAAACCCCCCAAAAAGGCTCTTCAAAGCTTTGACTGTGTCGGTTGAAGTGGTTAGAGCAAATGGGCAGAAAAATTAGAAAACCCGGGCCGATTCCGGATAGATAAAAGGGAATTTTTGAATTTTAAAACAGAATTTATAATATTATTATCATTATTATTATTATTATTATTATTATTTTATCATTTCATTTTTATCTTTAAATTATTTTTAATTATCTTTATTATTTTTTCATTATTATCATTATTATCATTATTATTTTTAAATTTTTATTATTATTATCGTTGTTGTTATGTTTTTTTTTTTCATCAGTGGACCCGAGGGGGGAAGTGGTAGTGCGGTTATCAGACGGGAGGCAGAAACCACGGATGGAGTCCGTGTTTTCTTTTTTCCCACACTTCCTAAAATGTTCTTTTTATTATTATTATTTTAATTTTTTTTTATCATCATCATCATCATCATCATCATCACCCATTCAATTCATCCCATTTTACCATTCCAACATTTCATTTTCCCATAAACCAAATTCTAAAATTAAAACACTTCTGTCCGATAAAACTTTTTCCCTATTTCTTAACTATCATACTACACATATCACATTGTGGGGGATGAGAACTATATATTTTTGCTTTTGGGTTAGTATCATCTCCATTTTGTTCATAAAATTATATTAACATACAATCGATTTTATACCCACCCCACAGAATATGGGCGATCCCTTTGCCCCAAATCTGGGTTTTTCCACCCGACCCATCGCGGGACATTGACCAATCCTGGCGTCGAGGGGGTATCCGCTCTTACATTGGTTTTTGCCCCAATTTTCCCGGGACACGTCCCCCCCTTCCCCCCGGAAATTTTTCCCCCTAGTTATCCGGGGGTGGGAAATTTTTGAGGTCAGTGGCGTTTTCCCTCCCCAACGTGAGCGGGGGGTAAAAGGAGGGGGAGGGGGTGAGAGGAAGAAAGGGGGAGGTAACAGGAGGGGAAAAAGAAACGAAAGGGGTTTGGGGCGCGCGGGGGGGAGGATCCCCCCCCAAATTTGTGCACGGGACGTTGGCCCTGAACCCGGGACGCTGAAAAACCAAGGGGCCGGGTCACGGGAAGGGGCTGTGACTTTTTTTTATCGAGTTTTTTACCATGAAAATGAAGTATAATTTATGGATCTAATATTTGAGAAATTTGTGTCGGGTTTAAAATTTAGTATTGGGTTTTGTTTTTTTAAACCCTTTTTTAAAATGCTAATGGTTTTTAAAGAAAGGGAACACTAATTATTACATAATTTTTTTTGGGAAAACATAATAAAAATGCATTTACATAATATAAAATTTCCTATAAAACAAATTGAAATTCATGTTCACGTATAAAAAAACTTGTATTTTGACATTATTACGCCTTTATTAAAAGGAAAGCAAACAATAAATTTTTTATTACGCATTATAAAAATGTAATCGCCCATTTTTTCTATATGAGAAGGGCATGCAAACAGTGATTTCGTTAATAAATTTTAAAATCACTGCCGGGTGCCCCAAGTAGTTATTTCCAAAAATTGTATTGTTAATATTGTTTAGACTTTTTGGGTAAAATTGATGCAATTTTATAGTGATAATCGGTGAAAAGGAACTGGGGAACCCCCATTAGAAATTTTTTGAAAATAAATTGTCTTATTCTTCATAATTTTAAAAAGTTGCAATTTTTTTTTGCTGAGAATATTATATCTATCCCTTCCCAGTATTTTTTTATTTATTTATTTATTTAAGATAAAAACGGGAACCCAGTAAAAATCTGATATGGGCCTGAATGGGCCCTTTAACATAATTAATTATTTTCAACATATCACATTGCATATAAATGAAAAATTTAATAATTGATATTTTTTAATAAATAGCTAAAAATTATAAAAGAAAATTTTTTAATTTTTTTTAACTTGTAAATCTACAAAGTTAAATTTTTTCTTAAATAATTTTGAATAACCAGGTAAAAAAAGAATAAATTTAAAAACCTTAAAATTTTACGAATCAATGAAATTTTTTCTTAAAACATTTTAAGAAAAAAAAAACTTGTTTGAAAAAACCCCTTTAAAGAGATTGAGTATTTATTTAAAAAAAATTTAAACCCGGGAAAATTTTTCCCAATTAAAATATTTAAGGGGAAACACAGTATCTCCAATCGAATTATCTTTCCAATTTATGTTGGGTTTTTTGTATGACCCCAAAACAGTTTCTGGAGTGTTTAGTTCGATTCGAAGCTTTTCCAATTTCAAACATCCGAAACCTTGACACGGTTATCGATATTAAGTAAAAAACTTTTTTATTCACAGGAAACACACCTCCTTGTTTTCTAATGATTAATTGTGAAAAAATTTTGGGCCATTTTAAGATATACGAATGACAAATAATTTGTCCCTCAAGATCCCAATCCCCGGGTCCATATCAAAACCTAAAAAATACATTTGGTTTTAGATAACACGGCTGAGATTTAATGAGACCCGGATCTAAAATTTAAAAACTAAACTACAGTCTTTATTATTTTAAAAATAAAACTTAAACCTTCTTTAATAATATAAAAGAACTGTTTTTTGGTAAAATATCTTTCAATTGCATAGTGCAATATTATCCGCAAAATTTTCTGAAAATTAGTAAAAAAAGTCAGTTAAAATTTTTTTTAATTACAAGTTTAAAAAGAGTAAAACAGAAAAAATTACTAATTTTAAAAGGGAAATAAATCCCAAAAGACAGTTTCATAAAAACGCAAAATTAGTTAAAAAAGGCATGTTAAAAATCACCCCTTCACGCGAAAGATTTAAAAATCCATAGCTAAGAAAGAAAGAGTTTGCGGAGGACGGTAGCCAGCATCTCCTCTATAGTCGACAAGCTTCCCTTCTTCGGTTTTTTCCCATTACCCAAGTCGGAACATGTTTTAACAAGGGTCTTTTCTTCTTTTCGGGGGGATAGGGGGGAAACTGCACGGATGTCCGGGAGAAGTGGCAGTCCCCCGACCCGAAGGTGAATAAATTTTGCCCCGGGTTTTAGAGCCAGGGGAACCCCAAACGACAAGGGTTTTAAGGACCCTTTGTGATTTTAAAAAAGGGGCCTGCCACTCTGTTTGCACTAAAAATAACTTTGGGATAAAATTTTAGAGAAAAAGGTATTAAAAAGATGTTTTTTGGTTTCCTCGGGGCCAATTTTTACTACCTAGTCAGGGGTTTTCCCCATTTCCATTACCCCCCGGGCCGGGGGACACGGGAAAAAACTAATTAAAAATGATGGAGAATTAAGCGATATCTTCGATGTATTTGATTTTGGGATATATGATGTAAAAGGGTTTACTAGAGAAAAGAGGAAATGGACGACAAGGCCGTGGTTTCCCCCGGGGTTTCGAAGGGCCGCGGGTTCCGCCTCGGACATAGATGTGTTTCGTGATGTCCTTACGTATTCCCCCTACAAAAAACCCCAAACATAGAAAATCACAGTGGTCGTTATATGCCCTAGTAGTTAAAAAAAATTTAAAAAATATATACAAAAAAAAACCCTTTCCAATTGTCAAAAAATTTCACATTTTGAATTGGGATTTTTAAAAATCTTTCCAAATAAAACCTGGTTTTTTTTCCTGGGTAAAATAGTATTAAAAAACGGGAAATTTATTTAATCAAAATGAAATTTTTTTTATAGGGTCAGCAAAATTCGTTTTATTATTTAAAACCCAAATTCAACCCCTCTAAAGGGGTTTCCCTACAATATTCAATGATATTCATTGTACCCAATACATTTTTATTCACACTTTTTTATTTCGTTGGTAAAATAAAAATATTTATTAAACTGAGTACCACTAAAATTTAATAATGTTTTTTTCATTAAATTTTTCCCATGTTTTTTAAGCTGGGGAACAGTGAGGGAAAAAAATTGGCCAAAATATTGAGTTAAGATTCATTAAATTTTTTACTATATTTTTTCCCCAATGCCCCAAAAACCGCGCTTGGTTTTTGGGGAAGGAAAATTTCCTTTTTGAAATCACGAACCCAAAAAAATTTTCCCAAAAAAGGCCCCTTGGAAACATGTTTTTTATTTTTAGACTCGTTGTGGGAAAAAGGACTGGTACAAATTTTTTTCCCAAAAAAAAATTTAAAAACATTATGACTTCTAAATCAATGTATTCTTTAAAAATTGATATTATATGGCAAGTTCATTGGGATTCTGAACCCAATGATTTTCCCAATATTTCTGGGGGGTATGTTACATTATGCCATATTGCATTATTGAAACTTTCTAAAAAAAAAGAACTCTTTTCTTTTTATTTTTCACTCTTCATTCAAATACACTATCCCCGTTATTACAAATACTGTAGTAAATGTCCCCTTTTTATTAATATCTCGGGGGTTTTTCAACATTCAATTACAAAATTGTTTCAAATTTCTATGAACTTTTTTACTCTTCTTTCGGTATAACTAATTTACAAAGGGAAGTTAAAAAAAATTTAAAAAATTTTTTTTAAATTTTAAAAATTGTTTTTGGCAGTGAAAGATACAAATTTTCCGAAACCAAATCAAAATTTTTCCCATTTGACTACTTTCTTCTTGGGGAGTAGAAAAGTTACGTAATGTTCACAAAAAAACGGGGGTTGTCTGCAGAAAACGCAAAATCACGGCCCTTGTGACGAAAAAATGGAAAAACCACTTGCTAAATTTAAAAAAAAATCCTCCAAATCGTGGTGAGCCAGAATCCATGTTTTGTGGGTGGTTGATAGGGGAAAAAATCGACTGACGGTAAAATGTCGGGTCCGTCCGTTCCTGAACAATGCAAAGGGCTAAACCGTTCAGCCTTTTTTTCCCCAAAAAATTGATCTCCCAATCGATCTGGCTGATGTCGTAGCCCCTTGAATTTGAAACCGATATTCAATTAGGAAAATTTTTTCATGAAGCCCCTGGGACTTTTTTTCAAATGTTCAAACAAATTTTTTTCTAAAATTTTTTTTATTACAAATGTAATAAAAATGAAAAATGTTAATTTTTGGATAGTGGGAAGGGGCATTTGAGAATATTGCGGTCTCATGTTCGTTAAAACAGTTTTTTCCTAAGTATTTAAAGAAAAATATTAAAATTTTGGGGGTTTTTTTATGAAATTTTTTTCCTTAAAGATAAGATTTTAAATAAGATCATGTGAAATTTTTTTCAGAAACTTTTAGTTTTTTTCCGCATAATTTTCCCGTAAAAAATAGGGTGAAAAAGGGCCTGTTTTAATCAACTAGTTTTTTTAAAAACTGTCCTACTTCTAGACTTAAGGCCCCTTCTCGAATAATTGCAAAGCCCCTTTCTATTTTTATTATGAAATGTGGTACTAAAGTATAAGAAGAAAGTAAAAATTGTACTTTTTTTATGGGAAAAGTTCGCATTCTTTTAAATTTAAATAATTATATTATATTAATATATTTTATTTTTCCCCTATATTATACTTTTTATATTATATTATTTTCAAAATATTTAAATTTAAAAAAGGTTGACCTCTGAAAACAAAAAAAATATATACTGAAACGAATTTGTTCTTTTTGCATGGGTTTTATTATTTTTTAATCTTTTCAAAAGTGGAAACTGAAACACAAATTTTTTTGCCGAATGGTTAACGTCATAGGTATTGTGGGCTTCCCAACTTTTGTGAGTTAACCCAGAAGGTGATTTTTTCTTCTGTTCGGTGTGATTTCAGTAGTAATATGCCCAATATTTTGAAATTAAAAATTTTTAAAAAGACCTTAGGGGCCCAAAAAGGCCCCAGTTTTGTCGTCCATCAGTACGACGACTAAAAGCCTCCGTTCTGTACCATCTGACCGAGGCGCTGGTGGTCCTTTTTTGAGGAACTCTATATTTTTTAAAAATTAAAAAGTTTTTTTTTAAAACAAACAAAATTGAAAATAAAATCACGGGTTTAAAAACTTTTTTTCCCAATTTCATTTTTTTAAAATATTGCGGGAAATGAAAAGAGAAGAAAGTTTTGGGTTGTAGTACAACTACTTCGTTGTTTACATTATAAGCATTATTTTCTTTAAAAAACAATCAATCAACTATTTGCTGATAATTAAAATATTGTTGGCTTTATATCTTAAAATTTAGGTTACAAATTTTTCCGAATAACGAATGCAAATTTGCCCAAAATTCTCTTAGTTGTTTAAATTGGTTTTTAAAAAGTCCATAGTTCTTGCTTAATACTACGGGGTTCTGAAATTTCAGACGGGTTTTCACGACGAGTTACAGTTCAGTCTTATCCCCAATGTGGAGATCCCCTTTTGGATATGGGGGGGTGCAAGATGGCATTTCCCAAGGATAGAAGCTATTTTAACCCCCTTTCCCAAAAGACTTTCAAAATGTTTTCAAACTAGAACCCTATGAATAGTATCGCGGTGATTCCACATTCTTATAAAGAATGTGAGTTTGTTTAAGGGTTAAATGTTGTATATCAAAGCAATAAATTTCAAGATAGAAATTCATTCTACAACCCCCCTCATCGGTGCTGTAAGGTACCTCTGTGTGCCCCGGATTAAACGCGTAGTAGATAGAGGAATGGACGAGATCAAATCCTGCCGAATATATTTTTTTTTTTTTACCGATGCCGGGAAACATTAACCCACTATCACCAAGAGAGACTTTCCCAAAAATTTTCGGAGGAAAAAACTTTTTTGTAAACGATAATGTGATTATTTTAAAAGATTGGGGCTGGTATCTTGTTTTCCCAAGCAATGTGACGAAACAAATTTTTGGAAGAGATGGCTAAAAATTTAACAGTGTCTAAATTGCAATATCATTATCATATTTTTATGTAATCTTAAAAATATAAAAAAGTCTGTACCAAGTTGTATAATCACTAGTAAAATATTTAACAGTTTAGAGATAATCAGAATCCTTAACAAATATGTGGGTTTATTATAAAATTTTGCAATAAAGGTAATTTCTTCGTTCTTTTATTAATTGAAAAGGAATATGTTTTTTTAAAAGTTTAAAAAAATTTCCCTTAGAGACTTTACGAACCATTTAAAATTACCATTTTGGGGTTTGTGCCTTTGTGATAAATGCTAAACAGAACGCACCCCTTAATTGTTTCTAACAATTGTTTTTATTTCTTTTATGGCCTTTTTAAAAATTTTTAATGTGTTTCGGTAGGGTGGACCCAAATTTAAAAAATGTATTAACCCCAAAACATAAAAAAAATACGATTTGACGTGGTCAGGGAAAAGAAATCAATTTTTTTTTTATTATTATCCCCATTTTTAAATAAACAACGTTGTTTTGAAAAAGGCTTATCTTTAGTGCGGGTAGACTGGCCCTGGTTTGAATTCAATCTTTAATTTTTAAAAAAGAAAAAAAGGGAAATTTTAATTATTTAGTTATACCCAATGATTATTCGATGCTTGTGGTGACCCAATGCAAAATCCCTGTTTTTGGTCTCCAATATGGAAAAAAAAAGGATTTTGGAATTTGGGATCTAAAAATGTCTGGGATAATTTGTTTTTTTAAATCTAAATATTAAATTTATTATAAAATTTAAAATAAAAAAGGGGGTTGATAAATAAATAAATAAATTATCGGGTATTTTAAAACATCAGTTCCCCTAATATTGCTTTTTCCCAAAATTGTACTGCTTGAGAACGAATATGTTTAGAGAATAGGGTTTTTTTAAAATTTTAAATTTACTTTTTAAGAAAAAGGGAAAAATTAAGAAAAAAATTTTCGTATTCTTAGATACATTAAGGTTTGGAGATTCTAAAAAGACCAATAACTCTTTGTAGCGGGAAATCGTTTGACACCGGGTTTTAAATGGGAGGTATTGAGGATCGAGTTCTGCGCGATCCCTTTTTTTCTTCTTTTCCCGGGTTCTGTTTTACCTAAGTCTGAAATTTAAAAAGATAAAAATGTTTAGGGGAAAAATACTTGTATTTTTTTTATTGCTTAAGATCTTTTGCTGAACATCTATATAATGTGTAATTGTTTGAAAACCGCTTTATTACAAATATTTTAAAATGTGTTTTTATTTATATTTAGTTAGTAAAAATTTTAAACCTAACCCTTGGAATTAAGATAGTGAACGTTTTGACATTTTTGCATTCCTTAAAAAAATTTTTCACAACTCTGTCATTTTTAGGGGAAATGAAATATGAGGGCAAGTTTACCCCGTTCGTTAGTGATATCCATTTTCCCCCTTTTGAAAAACCGTATTAATTGAGTACTAAAGATGAAATTCCCCTTTCGGGCAGGAATCAAACTCGCATCGTTCGATTTACGACCAGTTGCTCTGACCACTGACCCTTGAAAAATGCGTTTTACATTTGGGGTTCGGGGGCTCGTGTATTCCCACGCATTTGATTTTGTCACCGCTGTCATCTTTTAGTCCAGTATGGGGGGAAGGTTTGGACATTTAAAATTGATATCAAAGTTGTGACTTTTACACAACGTCGTGCCCAGATTGTGACAAATTATTTCGTTTTTTCTTGATTAGATAAATACATTCATTTTTGCAATATAAATTTATTTATGTAAAAAAAAATCCCCTTTGAAATGACAATCAGTAATGCAGAAAATTCTCAGACTTTTTTTTATTTTCCCCCTTTTTGGAACTGCTGTAACACGTTTAGATGGTTTTTAAAACTATGATAATTCGTTATCTCAGCAAAAAACAAAATTTGTATTTCCCGTTTTTATTTTTTGTATACGCAAAAAATATCGTAGTATACGTAGTTTTCGTGCGTATATGTAGTTTTAAAAGGGAAAACTTATGTAAGGGATACGTAGTATATTCGTGGTATACGTAGTATAGAGAAAGTTATGTAATACAGGGGAAAATCGTTTTGGGATTAAACGGTAATACACTTTTTGAGTCAAAAAAGCGGTTTTACCCAAAAACCGCCCCGTCCATCCGTCTGTAATCACTACCCCAAATCCTCGTTTTTTGAAGAAACCTCTTTTTTTTCTGGCTGTAGTTGAAGTTTGGGAAAATTTTTAAAAAATTTTTAAAATTTTGGGGGTTATTTTAAAAAAAAACCCCTTTTGGACATTTTCAAAAATTTTTAAAAAACGGCCCCAAATTTTTTCTGGTAAGAATAGGGGTAAAATACACTTAGAAGGATAAATATTTCCCAATTTTCATGGTTAACTCTAAATTTTTCCCGAAAATTTTAAAGTTTGAACATTTAAAAGGGCCATCCTACAACTAAAAAATTGGGAAAACAGTTTGTCTTTCAAATGAAATTTTTTGTCCATAATTCGTTTTTGCATAAACAATCATGTAGGTTTTCTTGAAATGATGGCATGTTTCTGAAAAAGTGCAAGCAATTTTTAAATTTTTAAAAAAGAATTGTTTGAAATGCAAAACTGCAATAAAAACCGTTTTTTTTTTCTTACAAATTAAACGTTTAAAAAACCGATTTTGCGAAATCGTATTTTTAATGTTTCTTTCGTTGAAAAACCAAATTTTCCCTGTCTTAAACTAGAAAAACTCAACAAGTATCACCGTCAACACACCCCTAATATGAAAAGCATTTAATATGGGGAGTGACGTCATGTAGTTCAGGTGCTTTTTTTAAAAGAACGGGAAGACCGAGTTCACTCCGGGGCCTGTTCATGAACTTTTTTTTTTTTTGACTATGTGGAAATTTTAATTAATATTTTCCTTTTTCAATAATTTAAGGTATGCATTTACGGTTGTCGTTTGGGGTTTTAAAAAACAAAATGAAGTGTTAATAGTGTAACATTTGTTTATATTAAGAAAACATTCCCAATAAAACGAGAAAAAAAAGGGTTTTTTTTTATATAAATGTGATAGATGAACAAAAGATAAAAACCCGCGTAATGATGGGTGTTTTTTCCCTTGGGAAGTCAAAAAATTTTTTTCTTAGATTCTAGTAATTACTTGCAGCAAATGAATTCGGGAATGGGCCGTGTCGAAACTTGTCTCTGGCCCAACGTTACCCGTCAATAATCTCCCCTTTAAAGGAGAGGCGAAAAGGGTTGAGGTCAGGCTAGAACCGAAGCGCAAAAATTACATAGTATAAACGGGAAACATTCTTAAGTAAATTAACTATTTTATAGTGCCGCGTAATTTCTTTGCTTTTTTAGTCTCTTAGAGGTAATTTATTTAATATTTTAAATTGCGGGAAATTCGGAAAAGCAATTAGTTTGAAGACAAAATTCGTAAGATTTTAAATTTGGGAAGTAAGTTCACGGAAATGTTATACTTTCGTTTGGTAGCGCAATCCTTAGGTGCGTGGCTTCACAATAGGGGAAAAATTGTTCAAATTTTCGTACGATATCAGCGGTTTTACTTGACAAAGCAATGAAAAAAAATTTCCCTAATAACGATTCGAGAATGTTCAAAACTTTCCCCTTTTCTTTAAAAGAAGATACCATTACAAAACGGGGGGGAAAGAATTTGATGTACTTTCGATTCGGTTTTTTACCAGATCTTTCCCACTACTCCATATTTTCCGTTCTTAGGCCTTTTTTGGTTTTTACATTGGTACGTTCGTTTCCTTCCCAATCCCTAATACGAGTATTACGTCCTTTTTTTAATTTTTATTTATTTGTGTCTCACTGTTTTTTTGTCAAGTTTTCTAGCTGAAATTTTTCTTTGTTTTTAAAAAATTAAAATGCTTACATTTCCCAAAATCCCAAAATATGAAGAACAAAGAGGTGCTACAGAATGGGACAGACTTTCTCGTAGCAAATGTTTATAATTTCCTTTGTGGACGGGTTTTTAAAGGGGTTCTTGCCAACTCCATAAATTTTTCCCGTTCTCTTCCCAAATGACATCTACCCCAACAAAATATTTTTTTTACATTTTCCTTTTCGGTTAAAAATTAGTTTTTTTCCCACGGGAATCTATTGATTTTTTAAAAAACTTCCTCAAAAATCATTTAAAACACTTCACCCCAAATTTAAAAAATAATCTATACAAATCTATTCAAATGCTCATTTAACAGCGTGAGGGTATTTAAAAAATTACATTTTGAAATTTTTTAAAAAACAATAGAAATAGAGCAATATCTCGTTTATGTCATGGGATAGGCCTTTTGGGCATTCCCCTCCCAAAAAATTTAAAAAAGAAAAAATTTGGACCCTTTTTTGAAAAAATCTTGTTTTTTAAAAATTTTTAAAAATTAAAATATTGCACGCCATATTGTGCGAAACCCAAAAAAAATTTTTAAAAAAATTGCATGCCCTTTATTAAAAAAAATCTAATTATAAGCAACACATTTCATTTGAAGCAAAAATTCTATCTTTAATTTTGTAGTTGTAGTAAGACGCCGCAAAATATTCAAATTTGCGTTTTTTCAAAATTCGGTTTTTCTGTAAATTGGGACATATTCTACCTTTAAAAAGCGTATTTTACTATAAGTAAAACCCTTCCAAAGAAATTTACAAAAAAAAATTTTGGGTTTTTTGAAAACAATTTAAAATGTCCGGAAGGCTACAAATAGCCCCCCAAAAATTAAGGGAATTTTTTTCAAAACCCATAGCTTCAGCTAAAGGGAAAACGACAGGGTTTCTTCAATTTGAAAAAATGTATAGGGTTTTGGGGAAATTAAGTTGTATTGTTAAAAAAATAATTCTTGGTTTTTAAAACCATGTATTTATAATAAATATTCGATTATTAGTTGAAGTAAATATTTTATCATGCCCATTTGCTAACATTCTGAAAGGCTACATTTTTTAAAATGATATTGATTAATAAACAAGTCCATTATTAAATATTCTTCCAATCATTCATTAAAGGGTATCCTACTATTTTATAAAGTGCTTTTTTGAAAACCAAAAAAAGTTTTCCCGTACACCTTGTTGAACAAAATATATTACATTATTAATACGGGGTATAAATTCCATTTGCGATTTTTGGGTTCTAGTCTTTAAATAGATTTCAGCAACGTTGCTGTAGTCGCAGGGTCAGTTAAACGTCTTTCTCTCAGACAAGCATGTTTAATATTTTTTATTAGACAAACTGTATTTTCTATTTTAAAACCCCATAACTGAACATATGACCTACAGGATCAGTACAGTGATCAGTGAATGTCATGGAATTTAAGAAGTGAATGAATTTGATTTCTTAGTATTTCTTAAAACCACCCAACCCCGGGATCCAAAATAAAGACTCGGGGCCCACCTGCCCTCTCTTCACCCTAGAAAATATTCATTTCTCTCTCATAATAAACCCTAGTGGAAAAACTAGTAATGAAGATGAAGATAAAAGATTTTTTATTTATACAATATTATTTCATCAGAAACAGTTTTTTTCCCCCTTTAACTTGACGTTGAAATACTTGTTACATTATTTTAGGAGACACCCAATAAGCCATGCAAGACTGGTAAAACAAAATGTTAAAAGGGTTTTTATTAGTAAACCCAAATAACAAAAAAATGTTGGTAGATACCCGTTTAAGATTTTCGGAAAACGGCTGAAAAAACCTTTTTGAATTCATACATAAGCGATTTCCCGTTTTTTTTAAAGTAAACGTATCACTTAAAAAAATAGGTAAAAAAATAATTTTTTTGTATCTGTAACATTTAACCCAGAAATTAAAAAAAACATAAAAAGGGGAGACTCAAAATAAATAATGTAAAGTCAAGAAAATGGTTGAAAGGGAAATCCGATATGATCTAGAACAGAAATACGTATATTTCAGGGAAAAGGGAATTTAAATATATCGGGTGATTATTAGAGCGGGGGACCAAAAATTGATTTTATTAAAAAAAATTAAAAGGGCCAATTATTAGTGATTTATAATATTTTATAAAAAAAAATTTTTCAAAAGAAAACTAAGAGACAATATACATGACAATGGTGGAGAGCTGGGGTTACGTATGAATCAAAAAATTAAAAATGATCAATAAACCCCCGGTTTCTATGAAAAGGGTTTTTGGAGACGATGTTGTCAGTATACTGTTTGATAGAATACTAAACAAAAATTAGACAGATAATAATGATTGAGAGACAAGTGATGAAAATGTAAAACCCAAAACCCAATGGTATTTTAGAATGCATGCTGACAGAATATAAAAAATTATTTTTGGAGTAACCCCTTTTCGAAAAAAAGAAAACGGGGAAAGGGCCCAAGGGAAATCTTTAAAGTACGTTATCGTTTTTGACAATAAAGGGGCAAAGAAAAAGGGAAGATGTCTGACGGAAAAAAAACATTGGTGTGTAGATTGCAAAAAACGGTCAAGAACTGTAAAATACCCCTTTAAAGAATTAATAAAAATTCCCTTTTAAACCCAAAAGGGAATTATCCCGGGATAAAAAAACCTTTGTTTATGTGCTGGGCAAAAAGAAAGGGGGCAAGATCTTTTAAGATCTGTTAAAAATCTTGGGAATCCCAAAACCCAAAAACCCAAAAAGTTCCCTTATTTGAAAAGATTAAATAAAAAACAAAAAAAATTTTTGATTATTTTCTAGGGGGAAGCCCTTTTGGGATAACAAATATCAGATATTACTTATTTGGTATTTATGATATTTTAAACTTTGTCCATTTATCCATGATCCTTTTTTTCAATGGGAACAACTATTCTTCCGGTTGGAAAAGGTCGAAAAGTAGATTTGTATTTAGGAAAAAAAAAAAAGATGATTGAATTATGTTTTCGAAAATTGACGGGACTGAAGTGAAAAGAAAACTAGCACAAATAGAAAAAATTAATTTTTTTGTATGTTGCACCAATGAAAAAATTCAATTCCACAATTGAAATTTTTTTGATCCCCCAATAACATATGTGGGTCTTTTTAAACCCGGAAATTTTTTTTGGGGGCGATAACAAAACCCCCCGGAAAGTGTTCGGCAGTTTATCGACGAAGACAAAAAATTAATTACAATAGCCAGTAGGACTTCTGATGAATTCCATAGGCGAAATTTTTTTTAAAAATCCCGACATTTGTTCATCATTTTCTCATGGTATGCAACATGTATTCTCAAGTTAATGTAGAAATATCTGTTTTCACTTTCCGGAAACCTAAGACTTAAATAAAAAGGGAAAGCAATGGTGACCCTGAAGATTTGGTTAAAACCCCAAAAGCGATAGCCCCACATTTCTCCTTCTTCCCCACCTTGATTAAAGTGGTCGCCGAAATTTGCGACCAAATGCCAATGAATTATAAATTTGAGGTTATTTCGTTAATTTTTTAGATTTTTTTTTGGAAAATCTCTCTGCGTGGGGATATACTATATCAAACCAAAATATCAATCAAAAGGGGAGTACATTTTAAAAAGTTACATTGTAATATAGTAGAATGCGTTTCAAAAATAATAAATATTGTAGTTATAGTTTTTAAAAATTTAACCAATTCATATTATAGTACTTTAATTAAAATTTTTTTATAAATATTTATAACTTAAATGAAATTTTTTCCCCAAAAAAAAAATTAATTGTTTTTTTTGTTTCAAATTTATTAACAATTCATTAAAAAATTTTAAATTGAGGGAATATTACTGAAGATGCGTTAGTGAAACACATTAATAAATTGGAATTTTTTTATGAAATGTAAAAAAGTAGAAAAAAAAAGAAAATTTTATTTTGCAACAATATTTTTCAGAAGAGGATCCCCATTCATTTTCTAACGATTAACGTGACACAGGATTTCCCAAGGTTGACGGGAAAAATTTTAAACATTATTAAAAATTACAATTTTTGAAATAATTTATTGAAGGGGAATTTAAAGGGTTTTTTAAAGGGTTAACAAAAAAAAGGTTTGCATAGGTGTGCTTATCTAGAAGAAGTGGGGGTAACATTCCATTTACGTGTAAAAAATTTTGGCATTGCTCTCTCTCGAAAATAAAAAAATCGTAATGTAAAAAAATACTTGCTATAATAATATAAATATATTAATTTCATTGCGTTGGGTTAAATAAAACATAAAAATTTCATGTAAGTAAAAATATTTTATATGAGGGGTGTGTATTTTTTGGGTGTGTGTTGTGTGTGTGTGTGTGTGTGTGTGTGTGTGTGTGTGTGTGTGTGTGTGTGTGTGTTCCTCCCAAAGTTCACGCAATGGGAAAACTGGGGTTTCTACCTTTTTCAAACATTAAGATATTAAAATGTTATAGGAGTCATATGTCCCCTTTTTTTTATTCTCACGCAAAAAACCTCAAAGACTAGGTATCACATATGATTTTTAAAATTTTTCGGTAAAGAACTCCATGTAAAATGCAATCAACCCCAACGTTAGATTGAAGAGGTAATTTTGTTTATACCCCAAAAAAAAGATCAAAAATCATTCATTTGCTTACAGCCGCACTTTTTCCAACTAAGTCTGGTAGAAAACCCATTGGACTAAAAAGAACTTTAAATACTTTGTTTTTTTTTAGATTTACATATCAAAACTATTTTTTTACAATATTAATGTCGGCGACCATATAGTATTTTTTAAATTTGGGGCATCTGAGAAATTGATGATGAATATTTCACAACCGAAAGCTGCTATCTCGGAGACGTGTTTTGAAACGAAATTTAAAAAGATTTCTTTGTTTTTAATTTTTTTAATAAAATAACTGGGTTTGAAATGGGGAAAAGCAAAATTTTTGCATTTTTTATTAAAAAATTACAATAATAAACGACGAAATGTAGACATGGAGCTTAATAGTTGTCCCGTGTTATTTTTTTGGGAAAAAACCCTTTTTAACAGTTTTAAAATATGTTTTACTGGGGAAAATTTTACCTTTTTTTTTGTAAAATTTAATGTATATACAAAAATTTTATTTAAAAATGTTGGTTGATTTAATATTTTTTATTCAAATATTTACTATAATATAACTCCTATCACCGGTTTTTTTTAATGTTCAAGATGAATAGTCCCGCCTCCAAAAAGAAGCAAAGCTGATTGGTCAGCTCCCAATTTTGCAGGGCGGGGAAGGGGTCCGGGAAAAATCTGGAAAAAATTCGGCTCAGGACATCGCCCATTTTTTTTTGCAAGCGAGGGGACAAATGGACTTTTAAATTTAATGATCATAGGGGACAGGGTCGAAACCATTAATACTCACTGTTTCCCTTTATTTATTCAATTTTCATTCACTCACTCAACACGAATTTTCTGTCTCTTCCCTTTCTCTGTCTCTTCCCTTTTCTGTCTCTTCCTCTTTTTCTGTCTCTTCCTCTTTCTCTGTTTTCTTCCTCTTTCTCTGCCCTTCCTCTTTCTCTGTCTCTTCCTTTTTTATCTCTTTTTCTTCTCTTCCTCTTTCTCTGCCCTTCCTTTTTTCTCTTTTTTCCCCCTTTTTCTGTCTCTTCCTCTTTTTCTGTCTCTTCCTCTGTCTCTTTTTCCTTTTCTTTCTCTGTTTTCTTCCTCTGTTTTCTTTCTCTGTCTCTTTCTCTGTCTCTTTTCTCTGTCTCTTTCTCTGCTCTTCCCTGCTCCCTTTCTCTGTCTCTTCCTCTTTCTCCCCTTCCTCTTTCTCTGCCCGCCCCCTTCCCCCTTTTTCTGTCTCTGTCTCTTCCTCTGTCTCTGTCCCTTCCCTTTTTCTCTTCCTCTGTTTTCTTCCTCTGCCCCCGCTCCCTTCCTCTGTCTCTGTCTCTGTCTCTTCCCCTGTCTCTGTCCCTTCCTCTGCCCCCTTCCTCTGTCTCTGTCTCCCCTTCCCCCTTCTGTCTCTGCCCTTCCTCTTTTCTTCCCCCTGTCTCTGTCTCTGTCTCTTCCTCTGTCTCTTCCTCTGTCTCTGTCTCTTCCCCCTTTTCTCTTCCTCTGTATCTGTCTCTTCCTCTGTCTGCCCTTCCTCTGTCTGCCCTTCCTCTGTCCTTTTCCTTCCTCTGTCTCTGTCCCTTCCTCTTCCTCTGTCTCTGTCTCTTCCTCTGTTTTTTCTTCTGCCCCTTCCTCTGTCTCTGCCCCCTGCCCTTCCCCCTGTCTCTTCCTTCCTCTGTCTCTGTATCCCTTTCCCCTGTCTCTGCCCTTCCCTCTGTCTGTCTCTTCCTCTGTCTCTGTCTCTTCCTCTGTCTCTGTTTTCTTCCTCTGTCTCTGTCCTTCCTCTGTCTCTGTCTCTTCCTCTGTCTCTGCCCCTTCCCCCTGTTCTAACCCCCCCCCTCTGCCCTGGGCCCTTCCCCCTGTCTCTGCTCCCCCTCTGTCTCTCTCCCCTTTCCCCCTGCCCTTCCTCTGTCTCTTCCTCTGCCCTCCCCTCTGCCCTTCCTCTGTCTCTTCCCTGTCTCTTCCTCTGTCTCTTCCTCTGTCTCTTCCTCTGTCTCTTCCCCCTGTTTTTCCTCTGTCTCTTCCTCTGTCTCTTCCTCTGTCTCTTCCTCTGCTCTCTTCCTCCCGTCTCTTTCCCCTGCCCCCTTTCCCCTGTCTCTTCCTCTGTCTTTTTCCTCCCCCTCTTCCTCTGTTTTTCCCCCCTGTCTCTTCCTCTGTCTCTTCCTCTGTCTCTTCCTCTGTCTCTTCCTCTGTCTCCTCCTCTGTCTCTTCCTCTGTCTCCTCCTCTTTTCTTCCTCTGTTTTCTTCCTCTGCCCCCTTTCCCCTGTCTCTTTTCCCCTGTCTCTTCCTCTGTCTCTTCCTCTGTTTTCTTCCTCTGTTTTCTTCCTCTGTCTCTTCCCTCTGTTTTCTTCCTCTGTCTCTTCCCCCTGCCCTTCCTCTGCCCTTCCTCTGTCTCTTCCTCTGTCTCTTCCTCCCGTTTTCTTTCTCTGTTTCTGTTTTCTTTTCTCTTTTTGTTTTTTTTCCTTTTTCTTGCCCCTGTCTCTTCCTCTGTCTCTGTCTCTTCCTCTGTCTCTTTCCCCTGTCTCTTTTCTTCTCTGTTTTCTTTCTCTGTCTCCTTTACCCTGCCTCTCTTTGTCTCCCCCAAAAAATCAACCATGCTAGATGTCTGGGTAACTGGAAATTTAAAAAACTGCCATATGTCTGCTTTTTGGCATCCGGCTCTCTAGAATAACGTACACTTTTTTAGCTGCCAAAAACCCAAACGTCTACTCCCCCCTCCTCCCCCCCACTAAATATCTGGGGTTTTCCCCAGGGTGCCTGGAAGAAAAAGTTTACAATTTCAATTGTAAAAGTTTTTCTATCTTGTCTGTCTTTGCATACACTGCAGTCCAACGTGATGGGTTTTAAAAATTATTGTTCTTTTTTTTTGTTCTGACTCGACAGAAAAACCCAAGTTACTTTAAATTACCAAGCCTGCGTGCTAAACATGGTCATGCCCTTTGACGGAAAAAACAATGGTCGCGTGTGTTACATGTTGGGGCTGCTAAACCTCACAAATATTGTAAGGAAAATTTTTGTGCAAAAAATTTATGATCTCTGGGGAATTCTCTCTGAATTGACAATAAATGTCTTGACATTTTCCCTTATCACTTTTATCAACACCCCAAATTTCCCCCTGTAGTAACAGGATCGCCTATTTTGGACCCCATGAACTTGACAATCGTGCAAAACGTATTAAACACTTCGCACATGTGGAACTACATGAACGAAAAAATGAGACAATGAGTGATGTGTGAGTGACAACACATTTTATGGCTACATGAATGACAAAGGAAAAGTTACTTTCAACATGAACTTAATCACTGCACCATTGGTCAAATAATGACGTATAATCAATCAGCTGTGAGATTTATTAAAAAGTTAAACATGAATTTGAATTTTAATTAACCTTATTCTGATTATCAATTAAATCATTACAATTTAATTACTGCAATTGAATTAAAAAAATATTTTTTTTTAAAAAAATTCATTTGTTTTTTGGCCTGGTAGCCCCAACACAGGAGGGAAAAATTCCCCACTCCTCCCAAACCCAAACGGGGAAGTAATCAAATATATGCGAATTATTTTTCCGTTTTTTGATTCAGAGGGGGAAAACTCCTTTAAATTTTAAATCTTTTGAAAAGTAACCTTAATTGCCCGCGGATGATAAAAGGGACGACGACGTTGTAGAAAATTTTGGGTTTTTTTATAACGAATCTAAAATGGAAATTTTTTTTGTGATGTTAAAAATGCTTTATCTACTCCAAAAATCCTTTCCCCGTGGGGAAAACCCTTTTTTGTCAAATATTTTCTTTTTAGTTTTGTGAAATAACTTACTATTTGTTGCTAATTATACATTTCCGCAGCCAATCACAAGGAACTCCGGGCTGGGTGGAATGTCCAAATACCAATCATGCCCTGGAAAAAAAGCTGAATACCCTGCTTCCGTTGTTAAAAATTGGAGAAGGAACTATTTTTTATTGATCCCTTTCATTTTTCGACCGCAGTTCACCGAACGGGCACCAAATGTGGTTGGAATGTGCCCGTAGCAACCACGCCCCTGGCAGGTGGGTAGTTCTGCATAAGATGAAATATTAATTTTTTAAAACATCACGCATGCCTCGGGCCCGATTAGAAGTTTTTTAGGTCATCGCGTCACGAAAAATTATCTAGATCTACCGTTGTAGGATAATTGATTATGATATTTTAATTTTTCGGGGAAATTTACATGAAACACGCAGGGGATTTTCAAAAATTTCTGGGAAAAAAACCCCTGCAACTTTTTTTTTTCTGGCATACCACTTAAAAAATATTAGAAAGCTGCACGAAAACGGGGTTTTGAAAAAGAAAACCCCGTAAAAATTTTTGGCTCTGGTTTGGCCAAAAAAAAGGGTGAATCTAAGTTCCTTTGTGCTGAAAATTACTTCCTTCCAAAAAGGCGGCGCGTAGTGCCATTTTTGTGTAGCCCGCGATAGCAATTTGAGGGGTCAGGGGTTTGATGACATGTCATCTTTTTATTTCATTGTAGGCCTTCTTCGGGGGGAATGTTTACCATTTTTCAATTTGTTTCTTTTTCGTCATTCGTCATTCTGTTTACGTCATTTTTTTAAAATTTTTTTCCTTTTTTGTGTTTTTTTTTATTTTTTCGATTTTACAATGACATTCAAAACAAAGTTTTTAATTTTTTCTTCGTTTTATGAATGGAAAAACTGAAAAGGGGTTCTGTTTATCGAAATCCCCAAAAATTTCACGGATCTTAGGTAAATTTTTCCCAAAATAAAGACTTTTTTAAATTTTTTTTAAAATTTAAAAATTATTGAATAAGTACTTTTTATACAACGTTTTGAGTATTTAATAAAAAATTAGATAATTTCCCCCGATTTTAATTTATTTTATGTAATTTTCATTTTTAAAGTTTTTGGTATCAGAATCAAACCCCGGGTTTTTAGTTAAAATGCAAATCCTTTTTTTATCCGTGTTTGGGGAACTTGAGCGCCTACCGCACGTCCTGCCGGGGGTTCATCGCCTTAAATATAAAAAAAAGGCAAAGTTTAGATCAAGGGGAAAGTTTTTTTAGCAAATTGAAAAGAAATTCATCCCCAATATGTTTCTTTCGTTATACGTGGTACGGCCAAAATTTACGCGTGGTTCAGTCCCACAGATTAAGGGGTTGACGGAAGGGGCGGGGCCCTTTCAAAAACTGTCTTTTGTTGGGGACCCCAAAACGTGTATTTTCCATTGCAATCTTAAAAACCTTTTTTGCAGAATTTTTTTATTTTGGGTTCCCGTACGTATACAAAAAACAAAATTGCATCTTTTAATAGGCCCCTGTACAATTTTTTGATAAAAAGGCGTAATTATGCTTTTAAGTAAAGGCAATTTATAAAAAATGGGTTTTTTTGTTTTTCTGGCACACAAAAAGGTTTTTTTTGTTTTTCTGATAGACAAAAGGGCCCTTAAAAAATTTCACAGACACATTTTTTTTAACACTTTGAACTTCGGAAAATGGCAAAAATTAAAATGAGGCGAAAAAAATGTGTCATTTTAGCCAGTTTTACTTGAAAATTTTTAAGCTGCAATAGAAAGAGGGATATATATATATATATATATATATATATATATATGAATTCCGCAGCCAATACTCCACAATCACCCCACGTAAAACACACGCGCGCATACATGGCTCTGATAAAAAAATTGGGTAAAATTTTCCTATATTTTCAATTACCACTTCCCAAATATTCTGTAGTCCGAATTTTTTTGCAACTTTGGGAACTCAAAAAATATTTATTTTTTTCTTTTTTTTAAAAGTTCACCAAATGGAGCTCCCAAATCCTTGGAATGTGCCCGGCAACAACCACATTGGCGGGTAAGTTAGGGTTATTCTTGTAGACTACAGGAAATGAGCAGTAATAAGGAAGCCCGTTTAAGGTTTTTGGGTTTCTCTTTTGCAAAAAGTTCAGTAAAATAGTAAAAAAAATTAATTTCAATAGAATCTATAAAAAAGGGGTTGATTTCTGAAATGAGTAGTGGGGGAAAGAAAACAAAAAAAAATTTTTTCTTATTTATCCTTGAAAATAGATTTTATTACATGGGGGGTTTTTTTTTTGTTGTTTTTCCCTTTTAAAATTCAAAATTTATTGCATATTTAAAATTTGAAAAAAGATTTTAAAAACATGGGGGTTTTTGTTTTTTTTTTCCCCTTTTAAAAAATTTAAAATTTAAGTAGTAATATGACTTAGTGTAGCGATCCGGGGGTTTTGAAAATGTGCACACAGTTACTTTTCCCCCTGGACGTCATCACAGTTTTTAACCTTTTTTTTTTTCTAAAATAAATAAATAAATAAGTCTTCCCAGACGGGATATTTTAAAAAAATTTATATTATGTCGCTTCTAGAGTCTAGATTTCCATACCGCTGCTCTGGTTGTACTAAAAATTTTAATTCACAAGTGGCTTGCTTCTGTTTTTAGTAAATTTGGGGAAAAATATATTTAGGACCCTAGTAAATTTTAAATATTGTACCGCAAAATAATCGTCTCCCAAATTTTGTTTCTCTTGCAAGAACTCACCACTGTTTAAATCAACACGATAAAATTTTTTTGTTTCCCTTTTTGGGAAAAAGGGAAAAGGGATTTCGGGATATATTATAACTATTTAATTGGGAAAAATCACTTTTTAAAACCCAAAGCTTTCCCGGGGACCCAAAAAATAACAACGCTATATCGTCATCAAATTCATTGAGAACGCTTCAATTTTGTTCTTTTAGTACAATGTCCAATGACATATTTTATTTATATTTATTTAATGCCCAAAACAATAAAAAGGGGACATGAGGGAGAGTACATTATCTTGAGCTGTAAATTTAAACCCCTCTCCCTCTCTTTCTTGATTGTCAATTTAATTTGAATAAAAAATATTAAAGATGTTTTTGGAAAAAACAAGAAATAGAATGTTTTTTCCCGTTTCATAAAAATGTTTAATTAAAAAACGACTTTTTAAATCGTGAAGAAAAACCAAATGGCAGAAGGTTTTTTTTTCCGACTTACGTTTCGACGGGTGTCGTTTCACATTCATTAAAAAATGTGGTTTTTGATTGACACAATTGTGACAGCATTCCACTAGCAGTTGTTGAGTCGCTCTCTTTCATCTAGCTTTAAACCCTGATCCTATAATCTTTCCTTAATGATAGTTATCAGATAACAAAAAAATTTTAGGGGCACCAAACCCCAAACCCCTTTTTTTTTCCCGGGATGTTTTTTAAATACTTGGGTGAAAATTGACTTGGGGCCGGTGTGAATCACCCAAATGATTCTCACACATTTTTTTCTTTGGGGTATTCTTCCGTGTCTAACCCTCACATCCTTTGGGGTGATTTCAGTTTGACGTCAAAGTCTGATGGTGTCAATCATTTCCCAAATCTCACACTGCAAAAAAAACGTTCAGCCATTTTTGTAAAATAAATGAAAATTTTACATTTTTTGAAATTTACAAACATTGACATTCATGCTGATTAATAATAAAATAATTTTTTCTTTCCATAAAGAGGTTCAGCCCAATGAAAAAAAAGTCTAGAAAAGTGTAAATTTATGGAAATTTCTTTTAAAGTTTTTTCTTCAAGAACTTGTGCGAAAAATTAATGAATTTTGTTTAATTATTTAATTTATTTTAAAATGTTTCCCGGGAAATTCATCAAATGGGGCTCCCTCATGGATGGAATGTTCCTGGGGGTAATAGGGCGCCTGGCAAAGGGGATAAAAACACATATTGTTAAAAAAACATTGAACCAAAGACTTTAACATTTTTTTTTTGAAAAAATTTTGTAAAACTTATTAGAAAAAGAGGGCACTTTTTCAATTCTTATCAATGATGTTCATGTACTGAAACTGATCAACCTTTGTCAGGATTTTTTTAAAAACTTTTAATTGTAATTTTCCCGTCATAATTTCATTCCCCTTTTTTACCCCCCCCCGGACCCAATCACAAATTCACAAATTTAGATTTTTCTCATTTTAAAAGAAAAATTAAAGATATTTTATTTTTTATAAAAAAATTTTAAAAAAAAATAAAAATTTAAAATAAAAAATTATTACATAAATAAGTATTCAAATATAATAACCATTTTAATTTGATTAAAAGTTTGTTAACATTATTTTAAAACACCAGTAAGTGTTAGTAACAACATTTAAAGAATAAACCTTGCTTTGGGGTTTTCCGGGAAAAGTATATTCCTCAATGAATATGGCTGAACTCGTGGACCTTTTTCAACTTTAAACCCGGGTTTTACAAGACGCCCTCAGGATATTTGAATTTTGCCAAAAATTTCCAATTTTTTCGTTCTTTCCCCATAGGGTGCCATTATCCCCCTTTGTGACCTACCCGAAACCTGCCCGGGATCTACTGCCCCTTGGGGACAATTTACAATAAAAAACCCCTACGCTCCACGAAGGGCAACCCAAGGGAAAACCTTTTTTAAAATTTAACTTTCACTAAAGCATAAATGAATCCCATAGTTGTAAAACCTATCAGAACTATTTACCATTGTTATAAATGTAGGAAACCCAATCCATAATGACACACTGTTCTCGAGAGTCCCGGGTCTGGGGCTCAGGAAAAGATGATTGTGGTTGACAATTGTTAATAAAAAATTCTCTAGGGAAAAATCTAATAAAAATTTTAAAAAATCAATAAGCCTGTTTCCCGTTCACAAAGTGGACCTCCCCAACTCGGATGGAATGTTCCCGGAGGCAATCATCTTCCTGGCAGGTAAGACTTTTTTTCTATTTTATCTGTTTTTTTATTTAAATTTCCCCCTTGAATTTGATGTATTTTAATGTGTTTTTAAGTTCATTCCAAATTTTAAGGTGTCTTTTTTAACTTAAAAATTTTTTTCTCAAGCATTTGAATAAATAATTTGACATTTTTTTAGAAATGTTCTATTTATTTAACATTTTTAAAAATGACATTTGATCTCAGATATTGCTTTTTGTCTTTTAAAATCAAAAGGAATCTTAAATCCTTAATCTTAATTTTGATCTTTTTAAATTAAAGAATGATTTTTGTGAAATTTCTTTTTAATTTTTTTTAAGGAAAAGAAAAAAACCTTTTAGCTTGTAGTTTGGGCTTGACCTACAAGTATTCTGTTATACATTTTTAAAATAGAAGCTAATCTTTTATCTCCCTATTTTATAGTGGTGTACCACCCCCGGGTTTAAACTTGGGAAGTTATCCCAAAACCCAAACCCGGTCATCAGTATCCTAATCAGCATTATCCTAATCAGCATTATCCTTCACAACAAATTCCAGGACAACATTATCCAAATGGGGGGAGTGCATTTAGGGAATTTTACTTTAATGATTGTGAATTCCAAAAATTTTTCGAAAAAATTTAAATAATTTTTCAGAACTCACGTTTCTAGTAATATAACATAAATGTAATTTTATCACATGTTTACGGACTTTTCTCTGCTATTCTTTCAGTGGTAATGGTTTAGGAGTTGGAGGAAGTTATCCCGGTGGCTTTTGGGGGATCATCTTGGAACACGTAAGTTTTTTTTAAATTTTTTTTTTAATATTTTTTTCGCTCCCTGCGTCTTTAATCCCCGCTAACACCCAAATTTTTTGATTTGTTTTTTGGCACTGTATTTCGAAATTTAAAACCCCAGCAACAAGGGTTTTTAAAATCCTTGGGAACGTAAATAAGCAACCAAAAACTCAAATGTTTATTAAGAAAAACATGACGATGTTTCCCAAAAAAAATTAATTCAAACAATTCAGAAAAAGTAAATCATATTAGTATTAAATTTTTGTTAATTCTAAAATTTTTTTTATAGTACAAATTAAAAAAAGGTATTATGTAAATGTATCTCATTTTTTTGGCATTCCCCCAAATGAAACCTTCTCCGGGGAATTTTATTTACGCGATGTGAAGGTGTTGCCACTAAATCAACGCCCAAAATTCCTCCGAACTCATTTCTTTAGATGTCTTTAGGGTTTAGGAAATTATTTGCATCAATATTTCCCCAAACCACGGTATACATATATTGTTTAAATAGATATATCGCACCCAAAATATGTGTATGGTATACCATAATATCTTTTAAAGGTGCGCAACAGAATGTATTTGTTTTCTAGTGCAGTAAAATAAATTTTCGTGAGATTCTATGGTAACCGATAAAATGCTGAAATAACACGAAATTGTACACTTCGGTTTTTATAACACGGCGCGGTGCCTGTCTTCCGATGGTGTAGCACGGCCTTTCACGTCTTTTTTCGGTCGTGCCCCTAGATGTCGCTTTATCTGCCGCACTGCTTGATACGGCCCATTTCAGTAAATGGGGGCACGACATTGGGCTTTAACGTATCCGTTTAATTTAAACTTGGGGGTTAGATGAAAACTCACTTTAAAATTTTGGATATAAATTTTTTTTTAGAAATTTTCCATCAATAAAATTTTTTTTCATTTTAATACTTTTGTAAACCAAAAAATAAAATCGGATGGGTTTCATAAAAAAATTTTATAAGTGTAGTTCCAACACCATTTTCGGAAAAATACATCAAATTTTTATCATGATTACAGAAACAATTATCCCGGAGGATTTGGAAGTCCCGGGGGCTATGGAGGACACGGTGGCTTTGGCGGTCCTGGTGGCTTTTGGGGGTGGAGGTTGGAATAGGTAGGTGGGGAAAATCACACTGAATTCTTGAAGAAAAAAAGATTTTTTGGAAATTGAATAACTTTTGTCTTTCGTTGTAATCCTTTGTTACACGTGTTAAATTACAATTTTGTCTTTCCTCCCCAAATTTTTTAATATCTGAAAAAAATAGTTTTAAAGAATCATGACCTGTGTTACTTGTGATTTGTCTTCTTAATATATGCAGAAAATAAGGCTTTTAAAATTGGAGGGAAAAGGGACATGCTTTCTTAAAACCCCCATCACGTGACGGGGTTTATTTAGTTGATAGTGACATCTGTGATGACAGGTTTAAGAGGGGAAAAGGGGTTTCCCCTCACAAAAAAAATTAAGCAAAGCCCCTGTTCCAAAACGCTGCTATGCCCAGTCTAGAGCAAAGCGCTGTGTAATTTTCCAAAAGCAAAACTCTTTATAAAATGAAATTCCCTTTTGGCCTCCCGGGAAAGCTGTGAGTTGTAAAGGGTTAAAAAAGAATTGGTGTTGGGGGAGGAAAGACTCAGTTCCTCCTAAGAACGATTTCGACGGTTTTCACATCCTTTTTAAAAACAAACGTTGTTTAACATTCCTTCAAAGTAAATTTCCCCATAGAAATTTTTAATCGCACGTTTTTTCAAAAAATCAAAGCAATTGTATTATTTAGTAATTAATTAAATGAAAAATTTGGGGGACTTGCCTCCTTACCCCCCTAAGACCTTCACTAATGGAAGTAGACCTTTAAAAAACACGCATCAAAAAAATTTTTGAGATAATACCTTTTCTCGCCATACCCGGGCTGATCTACGGGTCCACCGCAAAAATCAACTGGTTTTGGGGCACCTTTCCATGGTGTACCTGGGCAAATCGCTGCTGCAATTATTCCAGTAGTTACAAAGGGGAGGGTGTCGCCTTTTGTCTCTTTCCAAAAACGCCTCATATGTTCACGAGCCATTTTATCCGCAGTGGACATCCCCGTGATAATGCGTAACGCATCATTTCGTCGCTTTGGAGGTGAATGGGTCTAATCCACAATGGGTATGTTTTAAGATGGATTTGAAATTGTCGTGCACTTTAGAAAACACTATCTTTAATTATTTGAAAATCCTGTTTTCGGTTTGACACAATTTTTTTTTGGGAAAATCTATTCAAAAAAAAACAATTTTAAAGTTTTTTGATTTAGTAATAACCCGATTTTTAAAAATGGGGTTTTGACCTTCCCCCAAGAGGATGATTTTTAACAGGGGGGAATTGGGTTGCTTACCATGATCGTGAAAATTATTATGTTTCTGGGGGGTCGACGGGTTTATTAGTCACATAAGCGTAGTGCATGTTTCTATCCGGATCTGTTTCTATTTTTTTCTCTCTCTTTTCTCTCTCTTTTTTTTTTTTTTTTCTTTTTCCTTTTGCCCTCTCTTTTCTCTCTCTCTCTCTTTTCTCTCTCTTTCTCTTTTCTTCTTTTTTCTTCTCCTTTTTTTCTCTCTCTTTCTCTTCTTCCCCTCTCTCTTTTCTCTTTCTCTTCTTTTTCTCTCTTCTCTCTCTCTTCCTCTTTTCCCCTTCTTTTCTCCTCTTTTCTTCTTTTCTCTTTTCTCTCCTTTTCTCTCTTCTTTTCTTTCTTTTCTTCTCTCTTTTCTTCTCTCTTTTCTCTCTCTTTTTCTCTTCTCTTTTCTTTCTCTCTTCCTCTTTTTCTCTCTTTTCTTTTCTTCTCTCTTTTTCTCTCTCTTTTTCTCTCTTTTTCTCTCTCTCTATTTTTTTTTTTTTTTCTCTCTTTTCTCTTCTCTTTTCTCTTTTTCTCTTCTTTTCTCCCCTTCTCTTCTCTCCTCTCTCTCTTTTTTTCTTTTTTTCTCTTCTCTTTTTCTTTTTTCTCTTCTCTTTTTCTTTTCTTTTTCTTTTCTCTTTTCTTTCCTTTTTTCTTTCTTTTTTCTTTCTCTTTTTCTCTTCTCTTTTTTCCCTCTTCTCTCTTCTCTCTTTTCTTTTCTCTTTTCTTTTTCTCTCTCTCTGCTCTCGGATCCTCGTGGACCCAAGTGTAAGTTCATTGTCCCGGTTACCTTTTTTCTTTTTATTTTTTATTTTTTTTTATTTTATTTAACGTCAAAAAAAAGTTAAAACTGCGTATGACCCATGGGGGGAAAAGAATTGTGTTTTTTTTTCAAAAAATTTTGTGATCCCTACAACTGTATACTACTTAAAATTTAGGGAAAAAAACTCCTATGTAATAAAATCTATTTTCAAGGATAAACCCGCAATAAATTTTGGCTTTTTTCCATGTTTTTCCTTCGGGAAAAATACTTCCTGCCGCGACAACATGGGACGATAATTTTAATAATTGTATTGCCACTAATTCTAGAAGACGGCACGAAAATGAAGTTACATTTATTCCAGAAGAAAACAAAAGGGGGCATCTCAGCATTTGCTCAATGGATCAGGGAAAAGGACGATAAAAACCCGATCGAGATGGGGGGGATTCTTCCCGTCATATAAGAGCTCTTCTTGTAAGGCATTTTGTCTTTTACTGTGATACTCTTTGAAACAAGTCCTCTTTCTTTTTTTTAAATGAATTATTAATTCTACTGGAAATCATTCCATTATAAAATTTACTGACATACTGATTCCATTTTTAAATTTTTCTGACAATTTATGCGGGGTTGATACCACATTATATAAATAATTATTAGATTGATGGAATTACTATGAATTAAATTTGTCAGTCTTTATTCTGTTTTTCAGCCTTTTCAACAAAAAAATTGAACATTTATTTTTTTCATCTATACATCCCATACCCCCATTCTGCCAAATTTATTGGGAAATTTCTTGAAATTGAAATACGGAGCGGGTTTTACCAGGGTTTAAACTTACGTTTAAAGGTTCGTAATCTTGATCGGTGGGTTCTCGGCTGACTATCAAAAATATTCTCCTTTTGGGGCCAATTCTTTTGTAATTTTTCCCATAAAAAAAAGTTCTAGAATATCCCCAACGATTGCTACAATTTGACTTAATATGATAACCCCGCGGTCGCTTTTCCCGTGTTTCTTGAAACCCCTACCCGACTGGCTATATTCATCTACTTACTGGAAAATTTCCCTTCCCTCTACGGAGCTACCCTAATGTATATATCCTGAAAAATGGAGTCTTTTGAATTCCAACCTCCAAACCACTTTTTAATATCAACTCCCCAAATTTTAAAATTTTAAAATCACAATTTACACAAGAAAATTTTTCAAAAAATTTTAAAATAAACAAATTCCCCTATCCCTTTTTCAGCCTATGTTGACAAACCGGGTGGCAGTCCACCAAACGGGGTTACATGTGCCCCTACGAAATGTTTCCAGAGACTGAATCTTTTGGGTTTTTCCTGACGTCCCCGACCATCCAACGCCCCTCTTCCCTTTCTGTCCATAGCGTGTTTTAGGCCGTTTCCCTTTTCACAACTTTCTGATATCAGGGATGGAATATTAACTCTTGTTGATCCGTTGTTCTAACAACCCCCGTAATCCTTAACTGAAAAAAAAAATGCACATTCCAACGCTAAATGATGGTTTTTCACTAAAAAACTAATTCCGGGTTTTTGGCGTATCAACTGAAATAGAAAACGCTTCATCATAAGTATTATATACGTAAAAAAAATAAATAATAATATTGATACTATATTATATTAGAACATAAAAATTTAAAAAAGGTTTTGTGGGGTCCTCTTTTAATAATTCAACGGAAAATACCTCATTTAATTTATTAATAGGCAAAAGTCCATCAATTTTTGTTACATTAAAATTTTTGGGGAAAAAAAGAAAAAGGATTATTCTAATGTACACCAATTGTCATAAACTTTTTTGTTCTTCCAAATTTGGGAGAAACTGACCCCCTTATCCCCCCCCCCTCCCCCAAACCCCCCCCCTCCCCAAAAACCCACTCTGGCCTCCCCTCCACGGAGGGTTTTTGGGGTGCATGAAGATGTACGTGATTTATTCGATAGTAAAACCCTATGAACCTGAAGGTCAAGTTACGCTGATTGCCTACACTCGCCGGCTAGCACATTTAAAAAACAAAAAGGCTGGACACCAGCCCCGTTTAGAAGGACGTTCGTTTTGTCAACACTGTAGTGTTGTTGAAGAGACTCTTTCCCTTTTTTTTACTTGACCTTTTTTTTGCCATTATAAATAAATCGAAATATAGTTCTAAACCCTTTTTTTTATTGCTAAATTATACTATTAGATTCCAAAGTGCCAACCGCGTATATAGGGATTTTTCCTTTTAGAAATAAAACAGTTAGGGCTTTGGGTTTTATAGTCCTGTTTAATTTCCCCACGAACCAACCATCATTTTCTTTTTGCCTCTCCAATGGTTCAAGAAGGAGACCTTCAAATGATATTCCCGACATTCCCTTTAAATTGCTAATTTGTTTGTTTTGAATGACTATATCTAATGACGAAATGAAATTCACAATACAAAAATTTAAAATTGAAAAAAAGTTGAAATTGGCTGCCCCTTTGGGGTCGATGCAACATATGTTGAAAGATAATTCAGCAGGAATGCATTTTTTTTTTACTCTTTTTTCCTTCCTCAAACCTTCATTTGTCCGTAGATATTAATTTTTTTTCGTGTGTTGCAGTTTTCAGTCAACCCCGGGGAACTGGGAAATTTAAACGGGGTTAGTCGTTCCGCTGTGTCGCACGCTATTCCGAGGTACCAGCCTCCAGTGGGGTTTTACCATTACGGTAAACGCCAAGGCTGGCGAGGGAAAAGGGATGTAGAAAGTAAAGGGTGCGGGGCTGTAAAAAGAATGTACAATAATAGTTCTCCATTTTCTGCATAAAGTCATTCCCTTTATGGGGCACTAAGGGTAATAGCCAAAATCTGTGGGTGATTTTTCCTTTCCCAAATTTTTTTTAATACACCGTTTAGCCAATATTTTCATCCCAATTCTTCCCAAAACCGCTCGCTTTTGTTGCATTCGTTATTCTACTTACTATGAATTCCAAACAGAAATCTCAGGTTCAAAACCGTATACAGATTGCACTTTTCCCCCCCGCTGGCGGGTGCTTCCCAGAGGAAAAGTATTAATTTTTTTTAAGATAGGGGCGGAAATCAGTTTGTAAAAAATTCATCTACGATTTACACCCCTTTTAAAATGTTTTTTAAAGAAAGAAACGAAAACAAAAAAAATTGGAAAAGAAAACCTTATTTATGTAGTTTATTGGGCAAGTAACTGGGGTTACTGGCAAAGGGGGTTTCCAGATGTTGGTCAGTAAAAAGCCATCCCTTGGGAGGATTATTCAAACATCCACAGCGAGTTTCATGCTTGATTTCGTTTTTTTATTTGTGATTGTTCATTTGTTTAAAAAAATGTTTACTTATTTTAAATTTTTCTCCCCCCACCCCACGATGAAAATTGCGAACTTTTAAATTCGGCGCGGCTCGCCATGCTAATTCGTAACATCGTAGCTTCGTTACGATTTAAAAATTTTTGGGGTTGAATCTCCCCCCTTGCATGACAGTGTTTCCCCCTCCTGACAGCTCCCGAGCTTGGGAAAGGGGCGTCTGATTTAATAGGGGATAGACCCGTAGGACGCGGCGCGGGGCATCGAAATCGAGTACTACTGCATGCTGTAGGGAGAACACGAAAATCGGTGAGGGGCCGCAAAATTTGGAAAAATTTTTTATTGGTTATTTCTTCGCCTTGGGAGTCTAAAAAAATAAACCCCGCCCAATTTCGAATTTTACATGGGAAAAATCAATAATATTTTCAAAACTACTTGGGTCACTCATGCTACATGCCACGGAGGCCCCCCCACGTCCTCCCCTTTTATGGTTTTGGGGAAACAGTGGTTTTTTTAAACATTTCTGTCCCCCTTCTCATTATGTGTTCTCATACGTCTTGGAGAACAAATATTTTTTTAACGTAGATGTAAATAAAATTTTAATTTTTTGCCCCAGCGAGAGATTTATTAAAAAAAAAGTTCCCCCCTTCAAGTAGTGGTAATCTAATTCAAAATGGAAATGAAAAGGAAGAAAAAATTTATTTATATTTTATTATCAAAATACCAAAAAGTTAATTTAAAAAAAAAATTGTAGTTTTAAATATTTTCGATTCAACTGCAATTTTAACACTATGTCGGGGAAGGGGGTATTTTTCGAGACTAGAAATTCGTGGCGTGGGGTGTTTAATCATATTCACATTTTTTAACTAAAAAGAAAAATGAATGGCCCCATGAATTCATTGCACTCTCAAAAAAAAAATTTTTTAAAACCGACAACGTAAAGGGCAAAATCGCGGGAAATTTTTATAAGTATTACTATCATTAATGAAAATAATATGTATTAATGTAAATTAAAATTAATAATTATGCAAAGAACAAGATTTTCCCTAAACCCACTAGATTTTACACATTGTAGTCTAAAACAAAAAAGATGACGACATAAGGGATTAAGAATTACGATTATTCCGTTTTGGAAAAATAGGGTAATCATTTTTAACTTTAAAAAATTTAAAGCCTTGCCCATTTGAAAAGTAATAAAATATTGCTTTCTGTTTTTTTCATGCAGGTAGCAAAATGTTTTATCCGGGTTCCCCCTGCCTTACAAATTCTACCGGCTGCAACGCCACGGGTGGGGCCTGCAAAATGGAATGTAAAACCCTACCGTGCAACCCACTGACCAACCCTGCAATTTTGTCTGCAAAGAAGTGTATTGTAACCAGACAGGCCGTCTTCAACATCCCTTTTTTGTCGTTATTTTCAAGACCCCGTGCAACTTCACCTGCAAAGGATGCCTTGCAACAGCCCTCCGGGGTTCTGCGGTTTTGCGTGCCCGTCAGTTCCTTGCAGAGTTGTCAAGTCCGACCAAAACCCCTTTTTTGCATGTCTCTTTTCCAAGGGTTATGTCGATACCAACTGGAAACTTCTCTTAAAAAGAAAACTTCAATTCAAAAAGGGGTTTTGTTATCACACATGTGATTCCCCAATACAACAATGCTAAATTCCACTTCCCAAAAAACACTACTGGGGCCAATTGTACCATAACGAAGGCTATAGAAAAAAACTTTTTACCACTGAAATTCTACCGGGAATAATTGTACCACAGTTGTGACCCACCATTAATAATTGTACCGCGACTGGGGCTTCCACAAAATTTTACCACTACTGAAGCTTCCCAAAAACCCCCCCCCGTCTGAGACTTCCACAAACAATTCTACCCGACTGAAACAACCGCCAACAAATCTAAGGAGATAACTTTTTCGCAGAATGCCACTTCCTCCCCAACCACTGAACAAACCACGATGCCTTCCCTTTAAAATAATTTACTGTACCCTTACACCCGATTGCTACGGGCAAATTCAGAATGAGGGGATTTTAGTCCAGAAAGGGAGTACAACTGTGAGGGCAACCACTGAAACAAGCAAGATGACCGCAAATGAAACAAAAACCCCCGTCCCGCCGCCTTGAATTAAAGTGAGGGATTTTTGGGAAAAATTTTAAAAAGCATTTGTATCATGAAATTGGGTTTTGTAAAAAAATTCCAAAATCCGAACTAGAAATTCCATTAAATTCCGTTAAAATGTAAAAATGGCCTTTAAAAAATATTAAACGTTTTGCTCATGGTCATTGAATAAAAAAAAATTTCCAAAAGCTAATTAAAGTGTTTTTGTCCCTTGTCTTACTTTTTTAAAAAAATGTGTTGTAATACCCTAATAAGAAAGTTTTACCCAAAATTTCCCAACGAAACAGTCATTCATTCCCTTCCCAATGTTTCACTAGGCCCGGGTTTCCCCCTTTCCCCCCTAAAATTGTGTTTAACAAAATTAAATGCAGAATATTTATATTTGCACTTTACCGTCTTTACCCCCCTAAGAGGACCGCGTCAAAAGCTTGCTGTCGATCTTGTGCGATACTATCTTTATAAAAATTTAATGCAATGCAGTACAATTCAATATAAAATTCATGCATCTTTTTTCAAGAAAGGGCCCGACCAGCCCCGAGGGGAAAATCACGGATAACAATTATGAACCCATGGAGTGGGGTTTTAATAACGTTTTAAAATGACATTGTCTCATCTTCATTTAAAATTCAATAAAAGAGTAAAAGGCTCTCTATATATTTTTTTAAAAAATATGGTGTAATGAACTTTTTTGAATTGACATTTGCAGCTTTTAAAAACATTCTAAAATATTTAATTTGGATCCCTGATACCACTCTGTCATTAAGATATTGTTTCAAGAAACGTATTTATTTTGGAGTAAAAAAATTGGAGCCCCCAAAAAGACTTCCTATTCTTTAACTTACTTTCAATTTTTTAAAATTAGGCATCCACCTCAATTAATTGATTGGGAAAATGATTATTGAATTGATTAATTGATACAAAGGTATGAAATATGCTAAGCTGAAAAAATTTTAATAGAGAACAATATTTAAGTTTATTTTTTTATCTCGGTAGTTATTTAATTTTTAAAAATTCAAAAACAATGAGGTTAGTTGAAACAGCATATTTCCATTATTTTGCTTGCTATTGAGGGAGATTGTTTCGCCCTTGAGAAGGGGAGGTGTCTTAAATTTTATGCTGACTGATGGAAATAATTTATAATTAATACTTAATGGAATAATGGAACTTAATGGTTTGCTTTCCGGTAGTGTTGACATGATTTTAAATAATCAAAGATGGAAGAAAGAAAAACCCTTTTTGACACTTTTTCCCCTTCGGGCTGTTTCCTGCCTTCCTAACATTTAACATTGGATAAGGGACGGGATACATTTTAACATTAAATGGTAAATAAAATAAATGATCAAGACAAAATAAACATTTTGGTACTCAGGAAAGGTAGTAAGAATTTAATTTAATTGTGTATTTAAAAATTTTTTTATGGATAATTTTGGGGGAATGCAAAAGGGAGTATAAAGTGTATTTACCAATTTAAAACATATATTGAAGTAATAAAAAAAATTATTTTTTTAAGCTCTAAGATGTAAATGTTATTTTTTCCCTCCAAAATTTTACCATCTAAAAAATTTAAAAATTTTGTCAGTATTTAAATTGAAATATTTGTGCCATTTATTGTATTGAATTCACTGTTAAATATATAAATTATAACTTTTCTTAAATAATTTTAAACAAAAATTAATCTAAGAAAATAAGAATATACAAAATTAGGTGATATTGTATGACTATTCCTATCATTGTGTAAATGATCCTTCACTTTCCTAGAATCAACATAAAACATTTTGATATATTTTCTTTTCTCTCCTAAGCGAGCATAATATCCATGGGGCATCAAGATGAAGATTTTGTGTTAATCTGAATAAAGTGTAATCATATTTTAATGTATTGTGTATTGTTCCAGATTCTCAATTACTTTTAAGGAATTTCGACTGTCTGCATATAATTTGGTTACTTCTACACATGGGCGTTTATCTACTTTCCCTCTGTATACAATGGCTACGCTAAGATGACGGATTATTCCGTTTATAGAATGCACAAAACAAGTGTAGTACTGCTAGATATGGAATTACCCGTATGGGTGGATCAAAGAGATTTCAGAAGAAAGAGCTAAAGTTCATAGATTTTGACTAGAGCCCGGAAGTTTGGCACAATGCCTTCTTTACTGTTACAATTTTATTACTTTTAATAATAGGAATGAATTAATTGCATTTCTGTAATTGTTTCAATAGACTTTCATTTCGTCTTTTTTGCCTATTTAATCTTTCCTTGCATATTTTGATATTTTGTCTTTTCCATCATTATTTTGTTTTCGTCTCTGGCACAATCTCGATCAAGTTGAAACATACCAACAACGTGGACAACTTCAAGGTATCGGCATGTTTTGTCTTTCTATGGAAGTGAGGCTCCGTGTAGTATTAAAAGCTAAATGAAAAGAAATATGATTAATCAATCAAGATTTTAGATTTTCTTCATTGATGGTTTGTTCGCTCGGTAACCCCACTTTTTTATATGGCCTCCTCCCTTTTTAAAGAGTTCCTCTATCCATCTCAGTACTGGGTTAACACATGGGGAAAAAAAAAAAAACATAATTTTTTTCCGATGCCATTTCAAAACAAAGGGGAGTCCACAATACTATTTCTTTGGGGTAAAAAAAACTTAGTCGTCATACCAGGTGACATTTCTTATTACAAAAAAAAAAAGTTTCCCTTTCCAGGTTTGATAAAAAAAATTTTTAAAATGAAAAAAAATTGAATCATTTTTCTTTTTGTATACAAAATTTTTTTAAATGTTTTTTGGATTGAAAAAAGGTTTTTTCCCCCCTTTTTATTTAGAATGAAATCTTTTACATCATTTTTAGAAAAAAATAAACGCTTTGTCCGCCTTTTTTAGGTAAAATAAATGCCTACTTTTCCCAGGTCTAAATATGAATATTAGGGGAATTGCATGCAACCCGCATTAAATAGCAATGTCCTTCATTCGTGGTAACAAACGCATTCTAGCATTTTAAAACTTTGAATGAGACAAGATTTAAAAACGTTTGGGAATCTAAGGACTGCTGCAGACCAAAATGAACTAAGGACCCGATCAGAAAGTGGATTTTGTTTGATATTAAAGCCCATTTCAACAACAAATTTCCATAAATTTAGAGGTTATATAACGTATACGTTTGTACATTCAAAAACACTGCCAGAGGAGGGGCTGTGATAATAAAAAAATATACCCATTAAGAAAAGATGAAACAGAAGAAATACAAGCAACCGGTTTTCTTAAAACCCAAAAATTTATCCAAGAATATATGGTATTTATTGTTCCAAAATATTTAAAAAGAAATGATTATCTACTTTTCCTTAGTCATTTGGAACCCGATTTATAAAGGGGGAAATTTTTAATGCAAAAAATATTGTTCTAATTAAAACAAAAAAAGGTAAAGTGCCAAAAAAGGAATGGTGGGAAGCTCTGTTAACGGGTGTCCGCTGGTCAATCGACATAGAAAAAACCCCAAATCTAATAGTTTTTTTAAAAAAAAAAATTTTTATCTAAATACGAAATTGAAGAATGCCCGAAAAGTTAATCTTTCCCCAAAGAAACATAACAAGAAAAGTAACATTAAACATAATGCTTTTTTCCTTTTGGGACTGCTTGGTATAAAAACCCTGTAAAACTATGTATACAGCTTGGGTTTCCCCCCCCCATCCGACGGGTTTTTTCCCCAGCCCCTGATCCATTGAGCAAATGCTGAGAGGGCCCCCTTGTTTCTTCGGGACTAAAAACCTTTTTCGGCACGTCTTCAAATTTTGGAAATAAATTTTTCAAATTATCGTTTTCCCTGTTGTCGGGCAGGAAATAAAAAGCCCAAAATTTTTCTTATTTATCTGAAAATAGATTTTATTACATGGGGGTTTTTGTTTTTTCCCCTTTTAAAAATTAAAATTTATTTCTTTTTTTCCCAAGATAGATTTTATTACTTTGGGGTTTTTTTTTTTTCTCCTTTCAAAATTAAAATGTTTGTTATTTATCTTTAAAATAGATTTTTTCATGGGGGTTTTTTTTTTTCCCTTTCAAAATTTATTGCTTATTTATCCTTGAAAATAGATTTTTTACATGGGATTTTTTGTTTTTTTTCTCCCTTTCAAAATTCAAAATTGCTTATTTATCCTTTAAAATGATTTTTTTACATGGGGGTTTTTTCCTTTCAAATTTTTGTTTTTTTATCCTTTAAAATAGATTTTTTTACATGGGGGTTTTTTTTTTTTCCCCTTTCAAAAATTTAAAATTTTTTCTTATTTATCTAAAAAAGATTTTATTACATGGGGTTTTTTTTTTTTTTCCCTTTCAAATTCAAATTTATTGCTTTTTTTCCTTAAAAAAGATTTTTTATGGGGTTTTTTTTTTTATTCTCCTTTTAAAATTCAAAAATTTTTTGCTTATTTATCCCCAAAATAGATTTTTTTTACATGGGGGGTTTTTTTTTTTCTCCCTTTAAAATTTATTTTTTTATCCTTGAAATACATTTTTTTGCATGGGGTTTTGTTTTTTTTCCCTTTTAAAAAATTAAAAATTTTAAATAGTATATGACTAAATTAGGGATCAAATTTTTAAAAAGTACAAATTACTTTTTCCCCCTAGCACGTCATACGCAGTTTTTTAAATGTTTTTTTACTAAAATAAATAAACATTTCCTTTTTGTCCTGCCCCATTCCTCATTGCCATTTTCCCGGGCAATTTCGAATGACCCAACATTTCTTTAGGTCTCCTTTTGTTGTTATGTTCTTCCATTTTTTATTTTCTTTTTTATTTTTTAACGTCAAAATACCAGTTAAAAAATGCTAGACGTGCTATATTTTTAAGAAACTTTTTTTTTTCTTTGGGCTACGCTGGGAAACCCTTAGTTTTTACTTTTATCCTTTTCTTTCTTGGGGAAAAATAATTTGAAAGAACGAAACATTAGGGCTCATTATTAATCAGATAATTAAATTAATAAAAATAATTATCACCCCAAAAGGAGAAGAACAAAAAGGAAGTGTTTTACTTCATATAATCCTTCGAATCTTCATTGATATGAGTTTCCAAAATTTATAAAAATTGGGACTCCATCTTTTTATTAACGGTGAAAATCTTGGGAAAATTTTCAGGTCGATTAGTTTGCCCATCGTGAAACCATGGGGCCCGGTTGTTGTTACCGGGGAACCCGGGGCCCCCGGGGGCGTTCTTTTACGCCCGCCGCGAAGGGGTAAAAAGGGGCCGTGGGGAGGGTTTCCGGATTTTCCCCGAAAGGCGGCCCCGTCAGGCCCCCAAAAGGGGCAGGCGAACTGGGAAGCGAGAAGGAGGGGGGAGGGCATTTTTTTTCCAAAAACCCGCCGCCCTATTCACCGATTTGCAGATTGACATTGGGTTCAGGAAGCACGTCTCATCGCGCTATAAGCCCACATTTTTAATTTTTTCCGGGGAAAAGAGAAAATTTTTTTTTTTTTAAATATTTTTTAGAAACGGGATCAGGGAATTCTATTTTAAAAAGAGGGTTTAATGCCGTTTACAGATCGAAAACGGGCAATTTGTTCAGACGTTATAGTCTAGTAAAATT